>APFE031535912.1:14677-31072 GCA_000404065.3 Pinus taeda | reverse complement strand
TATTAGTTAATCATTTTTTAAAATAATATTTTGGGAAAAGAGTCTATTTTTTATTATTTATCTTATAATTTTTATGAATCTTAAAAAATCATAATATTTGCATGGTTATTTTATTTATGTCAATAGACATATTTATTTTTGTTGGACAAGTATTTATTTCCTCTGGACAAGTCTACGGAGGAATTGCTCAGAGGACTACTTTTGGCCGGAATCTGGGCAAAAATATGGCAACAAATTTCGACAAATCTTGCAGAATCAGTGCTTAAATCATCTTTTTGAAGGTGACAATGGATTCAGGGCCATCAAAAACCTCCTGGGCACCAAAATTTAACAACTTTAACCTAGATTTACAAAAATCTTTGGGGGAAATTGCTTAGACTATCAAAGGCTTTCCAAAATTTAAATTTAATTATTAATAATTATTAGGTGGATGGTAGGGATTTAACCTCCATAAAATATTTTAGAATATTCATAGTAATATACACAAATCAAAAGTTGTGATTTATCTCCAAAGTAGTTATATTGTTTTTCCTTTTTGATTAAATTGATTAATTAAAAAAATGTCAAAGTTGTCATTTATATTGTAACAAAACATAATTAAGAATCTACGTGGTAAGGTGGGGGTAAATGTATATCTTGTTACTTGTTTTTCTTATTAAATGTTATATATGTTTAACTTATATATTAATTGTTTTATAACTAGCATAGGCATATAATATAAATGGTTGATAAATGACTATAACAATCATTCTATGATAGAATTGATCTTCTTGTTGACCACTATTAGTTTAGTAGTGACCAATGCAAGTTATAATGTTTAATTTTGAAAAGCAAATATTTATTTTTCAATAATATTGAAAAAAAAAAATTTCTAACATTTTATTGGACCATAACATTTGATTGCAGCCTTTGTGCCATGTGGAAAATTGCCTTAGATTTTTTGTTTTTTGTTTGTTTTTGTTTTCCATAATTTCTAGATGTAATTGCAATATTTATGACATGTTTCTAAAATATTGTGCAATCATTTTTCATTGTTTAAGCTTCGTAGGGAAACCACCTAAAATTAAAATCCTTGAAAAAACAAGTATTTGCAAGTATTATTGCCCACCTTAATTTAAGCAAGTATTTTCATAAAAGTGAATAAGGACAAGATGAAAATAAATATAATTATAGGGAGTTATTGCTTACCATTATTTATGAACATGTAGGAGTAAAATTATAATTGTGCAAACTTAGGAGTGGTTATTATCTACTAAAAACTTATTCAATTTGTTATCCCTTACTAGGAAATTAAAAGATGAAGACTATTGATGCTTGAACACAAACAATTTTGTTTATTTTATATCATGTTTTTAAGGATATACAAAATAATAATATTTTTTTCATATATTTAGAATAACATGACAAACACAAGAAGCTTCCCCAAACAAAAAAATTCAACACATACACTACATGGCTCGTTGAGGCACTTACATCCAACAACCCTTGCTTTACAATTTCATAATCTAAATTGTTGCCCTAATTGTTAAGATGCAAGCTTTGCTTTTGCTTTTGCTTTTGCTTTTGCTTTTGTCCTTCTAACCACATCTTTTCCAATATTTTGTAATCTTTGGCTATTTGCATCAAAGCTTTAGTTAATATTCAATGGCAATCTTGACAGAGGATTTCTAACATCTATTAGTTTCTGTGTTCACTATTCCTTGACCAATTGTATCCAATGTGCTTCTCATTGGGAATATGTACACAACATTTGCAAGGCCGGAATCTTGGGCTAAATCTATTAAGTTATTGGATTTAATGGGAAATGTAGTGATTGTAAATTTGCAGGTACTTGGAAAATTTTCATTGACCCTAGAATTTTAAATTGTAAGGGTTTTGTTTCTTTCAATTGTTCACATGGTTTTGTATTTTTCAATTAATAACACATCTTATTAAGGTACTTATTATAATAATTTATAGGTGTACATGTGTTCATCTAAAAGGATCTTTGAAGGTTGTTTGTTATGGTGTTGGTTTTATCTAATAGTAAATTCACCATGATAAGTTCTAAGAATTTGCAATCATGAATATTTAAAACATTTGGTGGAATGAACAAAGTATACTTGTTTAGCAATAGCATGGAAACCCTTAAGAGCCTGTCATTATTGATTTTTTCTAAAAAGGAAAATACATGTGCCTCTTCCTAAACAATTACTATGGACTAGTTAGCCAAGTATTTGAACATTTTATGTAAAATCCATTGTTTCCACATCTGAACAAGTACATAGGTTCAAATCTTTAAGTGTGATTTCATTTCAATACAAAAATGCATAAAGATCAAACCAGTTAGATGCATGTAATGCAGTGGTCCTTCTCCACCATCGAATCCTATTAGATGGCCCCTCTCAAAAGCTATATGGAAATTGAATCCATTTAAGGTGTGTGCAATTAGATGAAGCTTTTGGATTAAAACCCAATAGTGAAATAAAGGGTAGGTCAAGTAATGTCCTAGTAGTGCTTTAAGCGGTCCAATTTAGATCAAATCCTTTTTTTTTAAATATTTAAAGTGCACAATAACAATAGTTTACCATGATATGGAGAAAGGGTACCTTGCAACCCTATAATTGTAGAAATTAATAGAAATTTGCTACTATTGATGAAATTGAATTGAAATCAAGAGATTACAAATTTCCTCTACTATTTTATGGAATGGAAATCACAATTTTGAAACACATGCAATAACATGCAACCATAAAAACCACAAGAACACAATGATTTATAGGGGAAACCAACTGGGAAAAACCCCTCCGTTTTTTTCAATAATCAAATGAGAATTAGAAACTATTACAATGTATTACTTCAGCCCTTAAGCACACCCTACACTGTAAACTTGTTATCCTGCTAACTGTCCTGCTCTGGCCAACACTTAGCCAATTCAAGGCCCCAACTTCCTCCTATTTCCTTACGCAATTCAAGAGAAATTAGGCTTCTAAATAATAGGGGAATTCCCTATTTCCTTGCACAAATCCCAAGGAATTGATCACCTGCATCAATTCCAAGACTGTACACTCAACTAGTATACAATTGATAATTAAAATGTCCCTTTTCCTCCACTCCAGCTATGCAATTTTAATTCCATGCATGTCTAGGATATTTTTAGCTGATTGACTAGTTTAACTGAGAGATCACTGAGTTAACAATATTTCTACAACTCAGTTGACCTTCAACTAACTAAATTACTTACTTGAGCTTAGTTGACTAAGTTCAACTGAAAATAACTAAACTAGATTGCTAAATTTTAACAATCACTACATGCAAAAATTGTACACCAAGACTATAACTTGAATTTACTGATCTAACTAGTAGACAATTCCATGTCACACAAGTTAACTGCAATCCAAGTCATCTTGCTGATTTGGAAAATTGAATTACTCAATTTGACTAAGGCACAAGTCAAATTGAGCCTTTCTTGCTACAATTTCTAACACTCCCTCTTAGCAAGAAAGGGACTTTGCACCATCCCTATCCTACATCTATGGAATTCAAATTTGCCTCTTAATTATGCCTTTGTCAAAATATCTGCATCCAGCTCCTCAGTTGGAATGTACTGTAGCATCATAATTATCCTCTGCACACAATCCCATAAGTGATGGTACCTGATATCATTGTGCTTGGATCTGTCATGAAATATTCGATTCTAAGAGAGTTTAATACAACTCTAATTGTCACAATAAATCATTGTAGCATCCATAACTTGATTGAAAATACCAAAAATAATTTTCTATAATTTCCTCCTCTCACATCTACCCAAGTAATCGACCAACTGGGGTAAACATGTGATGAGAAGTTACAATGATACGATTCGAACTCCTAAGTCACCTTAAGGAAGTTGAACCATCAGAAACACACCATACATGCCTTCCACATTAGCAAGAGGACTCCCAAGAACCATCCCAACCTCTTAGGTAACTAGCCCTTGGGTCTTACTGAGTTTTTAGACCAATTACCCCCAAACGCTCCCATGATATGGGCATGCCAGCGTCGAGAAGGATTTGGATGCTCCCACAACATGCCTTGCCAGTTTCTAGGGACTATTTTTCTCAGCGTTGTGATAGTGTCCTTGAGATTTGAGCCACGTTTTAAAGTTAAGAGCCCAGGTCACTGCCAAGAACTCAATGCCACTTTCATAATCCATGATTTACATAATAGCAAGACTTGCAAATCAAAACTAACTCCAAGACTAGGCCTGACCATCCCCAACCTGGACTGACATTTTTTCAAACACTTGGCATCAGTGAAATCACAGGAAATGAATACAAAACATAGCATAAATCACTGATAACTCATATGAGACTTGATAAGAAGGATCATCTCCCTCTTCTCTTAACTATTTTGATATCAATTAGGTCTTGTATTCATTATCCTTTTAGTTCAAATAAATACATGAAATAACCATTGCAATAACTAGCCATATAACTATGCTTATAATGAGCATTAAGCCATGAAATAAAAATGAGATAAAAGTAATTAAAGCCACATATTAACAAGTACAAAAGCAAAATAACTTAGCATTTATCAAACACAGTAAAATCTGGCCAGTTTTTGGAATTCCATGTACCACCCGACCGTAGACATGGTTGAACTAAATATTTCTTTAGCCGGTCACCGACATGCCATATTCCAGGCATGAATATGGGATCTCATGGATAAGACAATCCAAAGACAACCAAGGGAATCTAGAGGTTAAACCACCTCCACCCTCACCAAACCATGATCTCACCAAAATCGACACCGAGATCACAAAACTGAACTAAGCTAGGAATTCCTTCGAACTCCATCACTATCCTTGAGGAATTTTCCATCTCCTTGTCTCTCAGGATTTATCGAAATCCACACCAAATCACTAGGCCCTAAACCGAGACTGCACCGTCGGTATTTATCATGTGTTCCCCCCAAAACTGGTCAAGGGATTCCTAGGCCTTTGGGTTTTCCTAAGACCAACTACACCCCAAATTCTGAAACCATCCGGTAATTCCAAAGCTCAAAATTGAGAAAACAATCCCATCACACCATGGCTATCTGAAAAAAGGAAAGGCTAGGCTGAAAACCACTTTCATAACCCGAAAAAAACATGGCATCAACAATAAGAGAATCATACACCAACATGCAAAGCCATGCTTGTCCAAACTAGTTAGGAAATCACGCATGCAATATGTTACCTACAAGTATTCTTGCTGAAGTTGATTGATCCTGCTCTTCCTTGCTTGATCCCTTCTTTACTTCCTTTCCTTTGCTTTCTTCTCCCTTCCTTGCTCCAAAACTAGAGTTCTCCAAGTAAACTCTAAGTGTCCAAGAGTGTTAGAGAGAGAGAGAGAGTAATGAGAGAGATCCAAAACTGAAATGACAAAAGGTTACAAACTGATCATTAAAATTCTTTTTATCAATGAGACCTCTATTTTCTTCATTTTCCATTGTTTTCCTTCAATTTCCTCCTCACATGACATATGTGACCTTTCACCTTACTTTTCCCCTATCTTCCTTTATTTTCATAAATAAATGTGCCAAAATATATTTTTTCCTTTTTAATGCCTTTTCCTTTGCCAATTTCCTTTAGCCATAAACACATCGAGTGATGCCCACTAGGATATATTTTCCCAACATTTAACTTGGAATACATGTCCCTTAACCGTGGTCTTATTTTGCCTTTATTAACTTTTATTACATGAAATTTTAACCAGGGGTTGTTACAGACCCCTCCCCCTTGGGGAACATTGTCCTCGATGTTAAACCACACCAAGACCTCAACAAAACCACTGAAAAGAAAACATACTATCCATGGAGATTTATAACTTAGCTCGTTGCAGTATTTATGATGAATGACTTGCTCAAAAGAAAAACATTATGACAACATGACAAGATAACAACCATACCACTTATTGGAGCTTTAAAACTTAGCTCATGGAATTATTTACATCCATATACATATGTACATATACCAAAACATCGATAAAACATATGCCAAACATATACCAAACATCAAAACAAAATTTCTTTGCCTCAACTGGAAAACAAAGAAGGATACATGGCCCGCATCTAATCTGCCATCTCCCATATAGTGTCTTTAGGCCCAAAGTGCTTACACTACACTTTAACTTTCTCTATGGATATGTTCTTGAGCATGAGATGCTTCCGTTACAATATGCACTAAGGCTTCGACTGGAATTATCCTTCTTGCGGAACCTACAATATAGACCAATCAATAACATGATCAACATTATTTATATACCTTTTAAGCAATGAAACATGGAAAACATCATGGACTTTCACTGTTGGAGGTAGTGCAAACCGATAGGCCACTAGTCCAATCCTCTCAATGATCTCAAAAGTCTCGCAATACCGTGGTGCCAACTTAGCACATGATCCAATCCTCAAAGAGCTCTTCCTAGGCTTGATGTGCAAATACACATGCTCCCAAACCTTAAACTCCTTGAATACCATGTGTTGGTCTGCATAACACTTATGTCTATCATGTGCTACCTTTATATTCTTCTTTATAAACTACATTTCTTGTTCCATGTCTGCCAACATTTCTGGTCCAATAATTACCATGTTCACTAGATCGCTCCAGCTGATGGAGTATTACAACTCCGCTCGTACAATGCCTCGAAGAGACTCATCCTCAATGACTCTTGATAACCATTGTTGTATGCAAACTCAACCAATTGAAGATACTCCTCCCATATTCTCTGTTGGTGCATGACATACATCCTCAGCATATCCTCCAAAATCCTATTGACCTTCTCTGTCAGTCCATCTCTCTGTGGATGATAAGTAGTACTAAAGGCCAACTTTGTACCAAAACTTTCAAATAGCTCCTTCTAAAACTTGGAATTTAACTTCGCATCCCTGTCTTCCACAATCTTCTTCGAAACACCATGTAATCTCACTATCTCCGTGATCAAAACTTGTGCCACCTCACTATCTAAATATGTAGTCTTCACTAAAATGAAGTGAGCTACCTTTCTCAACCTGTCAACCATGACCATAACAAAATCATGTTGTCTCAATATCCTCAGAAGACCTGTAATGATCCATGGAAATGGCCTCCCATTTCTATTCTGAGATCACAATAGGTTGTAGTAGACCACCTAGATGCTTACACTCTACATTTACTTGCTGACAATCCAAACATCTAGCCACAAAATCTGCCACTTCCTTATTTAGAACTTACTCATTGCCATCAACGTCTTTTGATATCCTGGGTGACTTGAGTATGGATTCACGTGAAACGCCCTCAAGATAAGCTTCTTGAGCTCACTGCAATTTGACACATAGATCTTATCCCTGAATCTCACAAAACCATATGCCATGAGATGATAGTCTACATCCTAATCACTTGTACCTGTACATGTGCCATTACTATGCTATAACATGTACATAATATCCATATAATTGTTGACTCGATGTCTTGCCTGCAAGATCCCATCCTCTATCCCATAAGAGCTCATAGTTGCTATATGATTCACCTGTACCTTCCTGCTAAGAGCATGTGCAGCCTAGTTCTCCTTTCCCTTAATGTAACTGATCTCGAAGTCAAACTCACCAAGGGTAGCCAACCATCTAGCTTTCCTGGTGTTTAGATTTGGCTCATCAAACAAGTATCTCAACCCAATGTGATCGCTCATCAATACAAATCTCCTTCCAAGAAGATAATGTCTCCACATCTTCAAGGCGTTAATAATAGATGCCAACTCAAGATCATGAGTCACGTAGTTCTGCTCATGCTCATTCAACTTCTTGGACTCATAGCACATCACATATCCCTCCTACATAAGGACTCCACCAAGTCCTATTTTACATGCATCTGTACACGCTACAAACTCTTTATTGAGATCTGCAATCTTAAGGACTAGAGCATTGGTCAACAACTACTTCAACTGCTCAAAACTAGCTGCACATTCTTTTGTCCATTCGAACTTCTTACCTTTCCTCTACAAGGATGTCATAAGATATGCAATGTGTGAGAAGTTCCTGATGAACCTCCTGTAGTAACCTGCCAATCCCACGAATGATCTCACCTCATCCACATTTTTAGGAGCTACCCACTCCATGGTGGCCTTTATCTTTCCTGGATCTACTGTTTTGCCTTCCTTGGAAACAACATGTCCGAAGTAATGCACCTATGTCTGAAAGAAGCTACACTTGATAAGCTTGGCATACAATTGATGCTCTCTTAGCAATCTCAATACTACTGCTAAATGTTCGACATACTATTTTTCATTATTGAAGTATATAAAGATGTCATCAATGAATACAATAACAAACTTTTCCAAATAAGGATGCAACGCACTATTCATCAAACACATAAATGTAGTTAGGGCATTAGTAAAACTGAATGGAACTACAACAAACTCATAATGCCCATACATGCTCCTGAAAGTAGTCTTGTATAAATCTTCTTCCTTGATGCATACCTAATGATATCCTGATCTCAATTTGAACTTAGAGAACATTGTTTCTCCCTTCAACTGATCAAACAAATCATCAATCATCGGAAATGGGCACATGTTCTTGATCGTTACCTTGTTCAACTTCCTGTAATCAATGCACAATCTGAGAGTACCATCTTTCTTCTTTACAAGCAACACTGGTGCACCCCAAGGCAATACACTTGGCCTAATGCACCCCTTGTCAAGCATCTCCTTTATCTGCGACTTCAACTCTACTAGTTCCAGAGTTCTCATCCTATAGGGTGCCTTTGATGCTGGTGCTTCCCTTGGCACCAACTCAATAGAGAAATCGACTTCCCTGTGAGGAGGTAACTCTAGAATTTCTACTGGAAACACATCCTAATACTGCTACAATATAGGGTACCTATGGAAGATTTATGCATCCTCAACATATTTACCCTTGTCACTAGATATATGCACTGCAAACATCACACAACCTTTTATTTAACTATGCTTAGCCTGCATAGCAATAACCATCCTCAATGATGTATGGTTCTTCTTTCCCTACAAAATTCTCTTTTCCCCACTATCATCCACGCACTCAATGGCCTTGTTGAAGCAATTCACTTTGGTCCAGTAAAGGTACAACCAATCCATACCCCAAAGCACACTATACGATCCCAATGGTAGTACATTCAAATGTGTTGTTGTAGGCATACCATTTAACTCAAATGCACAAGATCTTACCCAATGGTGAATTCTCTTCTTTGTACCTGTAGCCAACTGTACCAACCAATATTTTGCATGCACTTGTTTTCTCAAACCACAATTATCCACTAGGTTAGGATTAATGTAACTGTAACTAGATCCAGGATCAATCAAAATAGAAACAACTTGATCACAAATCTTACCATCCATCTCAATGATAGATGCTTGATGATCCATCTATCTATTGTCCACAACTGCATAGATACGAGGGATGATATGACCAACATCAACAACTGTATGTGTCTCCTGAGCACTATAGATCTAGGGTATACCACCCTAGTACTACGAACAATCCCTCTTACGATGACCATTGCCACATATCCAACATTGTAACGGTGCTCTACCATCACCTCTAGCCTGCTGCTCTCCATGTCCCTTCTCAGCTTTATTTTACTTCTTGTAAGGGACTACATTTTCTTTCTCACTTGCATTTTGAGGTCTTCCCCGCTTTCGTGGCCATTTTCCTTTAAATTTCTCATTTCCTTTCAAGTCACATTTATGTTCAAATTTGCGCTTCGACTTCTCATAACAATGTTTCAGGTTTCGGATATCCTCCTCCAACGATCTAGGTGTAGAAATTCTCACTGTAGATCACATGATCATGCAATAGACTAAAGCAAAATACTTGATCTACTTCTACAAACAAACTTGTGGAAGCTTAATCGATTTTGAGCAAGATCAAACAGAACACGTATAACAGATGAAGAAGAAACAATCACACATGAACACAGAAGAATACTCTGGGGAAAGGCTCAGCTAAACATCCTGCTATCTGGATTATCATACAAGTGGAAATATCTCAGATTACACAAAACTTTGGCTCTCAGCTATCCATTTCTCAGTACAATCCCTCACTACTACTCATAGACAGTCAAAGGCTTCTCAAAAACCTTCTCCTCTCCCCTCCAAGCCTCCTATTTCCTTGTGCAGTTTTTCTTGGCTCCTCAAGCTACCACCTGTGTGATTCTCACCTCACACACAACACTGACCTCTGAAATAACTGTGCAATCCTGAAGGAGTTAATTCCTTCTGCATGGATGAGTTTCCTTTATAGGAAAATTCCTCCAACTGATAGTACACTGTCCCTTTCTTTAATCTCAACTAGATCTTTCTCTAAACTGACATGCATGAGTTATTTATGAGAGAATATTCAGTTATCTAGAGAACACTAGTTGCATGCATGCATGCATTAACTGAATGAACTCACAATTAGTTCCATAAATGGTTGGAACTAATCTAAATGGACTTAACTCAATTAACTGAGCTAACTAATTACAACTCATCCTGATCTGCTTAATTAGGGGATAACTTCCTCAATCAAAGGGATAATTGTTGCATGTCTTCACATAGACTTCATGTTTGATTTTCTCTAACTAATTAACTCAAGATGAATTAATTAATTATTTTACAAACAATTGTTGAGCTCAAATTCGAATTTTAATTCTCAATTTTTAATTTAGGGACTAATTAAAATTGGAATCTATCCTGAAATGCTATTTATAACAATGCTATTTTTAGCATTTCTAATTTTTTCTATTTCCAACAGAGTTGGAGTATATCCTGAAATGCTATTTATAGCAATCCTATGTTTAGCATTTCTTGTTGTTATTTTCAACACTCCCTCTCAACAAGAAAGGCATTCAACCCGAATCCGATCTTGAACATTTGGAATGTTCTGCATGCAACACTTCTTCCGAGTGTTGTTGCTCCAACAAATCTAGAAACAAAAACTATCCAACTTGAATTAGAATGATGCCTTTGTCATCAAAGTCTCTGACTATTATTGCCTATGTCGACTGAAAACTATGCACCTCTGTTCCCTTTAGTATCTGACTGCTATAGCCTTTGTCACTTTGATCTCCGACTGCATTAATCACACTAATTCCTCCTGCTGCATCCATGCTGCTGTTGGTCCTATCTCCCAGCACTGCATCCGCACTGCACGTCCTCTCATTATGTTGCATTGTGTTTCCCATTGCTGCACTGCAACTCAGTTACTGAGAAGTAAGTAACTGATATCCCAACTGACCTCCCGGTTGGGCTAGAAACACCCTCTGATGCTAAAGCTCCCTTTGTTGCTCCATCCGTACCTGTCTCTACCCACTCAGCCAGTCCTGCTACTCCTTGTCGGGGCTCCCATAGCAAGGTCTAATCAAAGAGGCTGGATACCTCAAGGATCCTGCCCCTATTTTAGCTTTCTTGGGACTGTCACTTCACATCACCCCACCTCCCACCTGGAGGTATGGCTGCATGTGATCCCTCTGCCAACTTGGAGCAAAATTTCCCCCTACTGGAGTTCTCTACATGAGTGGATGCCTCCACTCAGTCTCCTCTCTACTTCTCTAGTTGTGGCAGCTCCACAACCTCTTGAAGTTGCTTCACCAATTGTGGCTCCTCCACAATTGTTTGATACTTCTTCTAGCACTGCATGTTGAGAGGTAATGTACTCTCCCTCTCAACCACCAAGTCTCCAACATTTGGCTTTATCCTCAAGGCTTTACATGCATCTTGAACCTCAATAGCATATAGGTTCTTGACTCGTGAACCGATCTGCTTCACCTGTCTCGTGGTGATGTGTCTAAGGAAAACCTTTCCCTTACTGAAGAGTACGTCATAGCCTTTGTCCTCCAACATTGCAATCGATACCAAGTTCTTCTTCAGTCCTGACACATACTTCACATCTGTCAAGATGATAGAAGCACCATGCTCTCTTTGAAAAGCAACTGTACCTTCACCTGAAGCACGATACCTTTCATCGTCACCCATCTCTATGAGCATTTGGAGGTCTTTCTCCTCCAAGGTACTGAACAAACTCTTATCGTTGGTCATGTGGAATGAGGCTCCACTGTCAAGAAACCAACCACAACCCATCATCGATGAAATCATGCATGCGATGAGGGTAAAATCCAATTCGAACTGAGAGGCCAGTGCCTTACCTTCAGATCCTTCCGAGGATCCCTTCTTGGATTTCTTCAATGGACAATTAGTTGCATAATGGCCCACCTCATGAAAATTAAAGCATATCACTTTAGATTTGTCAATCTTCTTCCCTCCATGAGAATAACTCGATTTGGATTGAGAATCCTTCTACTTCCCTTTCTTTGCCTTACTCGCTAAGGCGCAATTTTCTTCATCCTCCTTGGATGAAGAACCATCTCTGGTGCTTCTCCTGATCTCCTAGTGCATCAAATCCAACCATAGTCATTCCCAATCTGTAAATTTCTCTCTTCCATTCGATGAGTCCTGGTAGCTATGCTAGCTCTTAGGAAGATCGAGGAGAGCAACACTCACCATGTCATCATCGGCTATTGTGATTCCTACACTTCCAAGCTCATCTCTACAAGTGGTGAGCTTGTTCAAATATGTAGAGATCGTGTCGCCCTTTTCACACTTGATTTTCCGAAGCTTGTCTTTCAGCGCCAACTTCCTCTGATCACTGTTGATTTGATATAGATCCTTCAATGTTTTCCACATTGAAAATAGTGTCTCCTTCCCATGGAGACTCGAGACAATATGGTCTCGAACTCTCTCCAGAAGAATCCTCCTCACTCTAGCCACACATTTCTTCCATTCCGCCAATTCTTGGGTATTAGCTGTTGCTGGCTTGGGGACTTCTTGATCAATGAAGCCCTTCAAACCATTGTCCTCTAATATGGCTTCCATGCGATCGTTCCATGCTATATAATTCAAGCTGTCATCCAGGGTATACTCAAGTCTCAAACCATTGAACGCCATTGGTGAACTTTGAGATGTGATAAGAATTCGATTTCTATAATAAAGAACTTCAACCTTCGAACTTCTCCCTTCTTTGCATATTATTCTCCACTTTGATCACCTTTGCTCTAATACCATGTAGAACTTATTCTACAAAACCTCACTCCGATACCATGTAGAAATTCTCACTGTAGATCACTTGATAATGCAATAGACTAAAGCAAAATACTTGATCTACTTCTACAAACAAACTTGCGAAAGCTTAATCGATTTTGAGCAAGATCAAATAGAACACATATAATAGATGAAGAAGAAACAATCACACATGAACACAGAAGAATACTTTGGGGAAAGCCTCAGCTAAAAACCCCGCTATCTGTATCATCATACAAGTGAAGATATCTCAGGATTACACAAAGATTTAGCTCTCAGTACAATCCCTCACTGTTTTTCACATACAATTAAAGGCTTCTTAGAAACCTTCTCCTCTGCCCTCCAAGCCTTCTATTTCCTTGCGTAGTGTCTCCTGGGTCCTCAAGCTGCCACCTGTGTGATTCTCACCTCACACACAACACTGACCTCTGAAATAACTGTGCAATCCTGAAGGAGTTAATTACTTCTGCATGGATGAGTTTCCTTTATAGAAAAATTCCTCCAACTGATAGTACATTGTCCCTTCCTTTAATCTAAACTGGGTCTTTCTCTGAACTAACATGCGTGAGTTATTTATGAGAGAATATTTAGTTATCTGGAGAACACTAGTTGCATGCATGCATGCAATAACTGGCTGAACTCACAATTAGTTCCACAAACTGTTGGAACTAATCTAATTGGACTTAACTCAATTAATTGAGCTAACTAATTACAACTCAAAGTACAACTCATCCTTATCTCCTTAATTAAGGGATAACTTCCTCAATCAAAGGGATAATTGTTGCATGTCTTCACATAGACTTCATGTTTGATTTTCTCTAACTAATTAAGTCAAGATGAATTAATTAATTATTTTACAAACAGCTGCTGAAATCAAATTCGAATTTTAATTCTCAATTTTAATTCAGGGACTAATTAAAATTGGAATCTATCTCGAAATGCCATTTATAGCAATGCTATTTTTAGCATTTATATTTTTTGTTATTTCCAACAGAGTTGGAGTATATCTTGAAATGTTATTTATATCAATTCTAATTTTAGCATTTCTTGTTGCTATTTTCAACACTAGGCTCATCAAACTCAATCCAGTCTTGGTATGATACTCAAAGTCCACTGATGAATCTCTGAACCTTTGCCTTCTCCTCCTTGAGGTAAGGCACATATCTCAAAGGATCCAAGAACCTACTAGTATACTCATCATCTATCATGGAACACATCTGCAACAAACAAAACTCCTTAGCTCTATCATCATAGTACCTTTCTGACAAATACTTCTTCTTGAAGAGGCTCTCAAACTCATTCCAAGTCAAGTCATATTCCCGAATGCCCCTAACATTTTTCACCTCTTCCCACCAAATTTCTCCTCTACCTTTGAGACTGAAAGTGGTTATATTTTCTTTCATGTTCTTTGAATAATCATGCAATCTAAAGAACTTCCTCATACCAAGAAACCATGTTTCTACATCCTGTGATTTCTTCATCTCTCCATCGAATGTAGGTGACTTTTCTTTCTTAAACTCATCTGATAAATATCCCTTGTCACTCCTACTATAAGGATGATGATGATGATGATCATAATGCCTATCAGAACCAAAACTAGAATAGTACCTTTGTCTATCACCCCTCCTATCTAGAGTATCCAAGTACCTACCATCTCTAACCGTGCCATCTCTATCCGATCTGTGACCACCATGAGACCTATTACCATATGCCCCATTAGTTTTTTCCTCCTGCTCATGGCTTATCTAAAGTGGTCCTTGTTGCTGTAATTTTGACAAATTCTAAAGTATCACTGCATTTACCTCTGCTTTTTTCTCTTATGCATGTATGATTTTTTCATTGTCTACCTTACAACTCCTAATTTTTTCCTTTAAAACTCTTAATGTCTCTGCCAAATTAGAAGAGTTCCCAACACCACGCTGCTCATCTAACTCATAGGGAGAGGTCTTTTAGTCTACCATCTTGCTAGTCATCTTTGATATTCTTCCTACAAGGTATATCATGTCATCTAAACCAAATCACAGTAAACCAACATACCTTAGCATAATTCGGGGAGGATACCTTGTCTATATGTTAGGGTCCCACCCTAACCCCCTTATTCATGTCATGGGATCACGTCATAGTCAAGAGTCAATAAAGCCCATATTAATATTTGTAAGTGGTTAACCCTCAATTAATGAAGGGACCACAGTTAGTTACAAATGGGCGGTAGTATTAAATAAAGGGTAAATGGGTGGTAGTATTAGATAGATGGTATTAATAAAACCCACGGTATTGACCCTTGGTATTGCATGTATGAGTCATATATAAAGGATAGAGACTCCCTGCGAGGAGCATCGTGTCTTGTTTTGTAATCGAGCTCTGCTCTATTGGAGGTTGCCCCCTCGAAGAGGCCTGTGAACATTCCTCTCTGAGTAATAAAATCATTGCTATTCTGTGTTTTGGGTATATTTTCTTCGCATCTTCTATGTTCTGGGTATCTTTTCTCCGCATATTCTCTGTTCGGTATTACTTTGCAGGTTAAGAAGCATAAAAAGTGGTATCAGAGCACTTTCCAGGGCTCGGTGGGATCTCCAAATTTTAACAATTTTTTTTTTTGGCTAGAGACGTGTTCCGGCATCTTTAAACCACGGGATCTGTCATTGAGCGCATAAATCTGCGGATTTGGGGAGGCATGCACGCAGGGAATACAAGAGGTGGTCACGTCTGTTGGACTCCCTTGTAACCCCTGTGGGTACCCCTTCGAGTAGTAGCGCATTAGACAGAACCGCGCACGGACTGTCTTCCACGTACCCTTTGGGTATATAGGAAGCCCCATAGCTACCTTGAAGCCTCGCCATAGATAAACTTTCGGCCGTCTTGTGGCTACAGTACACCAAGAACAACACTCGGAGAGATTACTCGCCCGTACGATAGGGTAGTCGGGTTGTACGGCTAAGGGTACGGTCAATCCCCCTTAGTTAGAGCCCTGAAACATTGGGCCGAGTACTACTGTCAGACCCTTATGTATATTGCGATCTGTAGCACCTGACACTCCTCAAGACCATAGTTCCCTTCTATCGGGGGATCGCACATCATCTATTCCAGATCAGTGAGTGGAGCAGTAGCAGACATCAGTCCCGCAGCTCTATCCGATCAGCAGCAGCAGTGATCCACGATCCAGATCTCTCAGATCCACCAGATCAGAGTAGTTGTGAAGGGTTCCTGTGCCTGGCTATAATTTTCGCAGCACTTTTGGCGGCAGTGACATTTTGAGGATTTGACGACTGCAGTATTGATCAAGAAGGAGTAAAACTCCGTTAGGAGTTTTCTCAAAAAAAAAAAAAAAAAA
>APFE031535912.1:0-11356 GCA_000404065.3 Pinus taeda | reverse complement strand
GGAACTCTTCAGAATACAAGGCACTCAACTCAAACTCAGTACTTCCTATCATCCGCAAACAGATGGTCAAACTGAAGTAGTCAACAAATGTCTAGAAACCTACCTTAGGTGTTTCACTTCAGAAAAGCAACACCTTTGGATACAGTGGTTACCTCTGGCGGAATGGTGGTATAACACCAACTATCATGCCACCACTAAAATAACTCCCTATGAAGCAGTCTATGGTCAACTTCCGCCTTCCCCTACATCTTATCTCACGGGGTGCTCCAAAGTACAAGCCGTGGATCAACTCCTACAACACCGTGCGGCCATGCTAGCCCACCTGCGCGAGAATCTTCATCAAGCTCAGAACCGTATGAAGCAACAGGCTGACCAACATCGCTCAGAGCGCCAATTTCAAGAAGGGGATCAGGTCTTTTTGAGGCTGCAACCCTATAAGCAAACATCACTCAAAGAAAAGGGTTGTCAAAAGCTCTCTCCAAAATTCTATGGACCATACCAAGTACTTCAGCGCATTGGAGAAGTGGCTTACAAGTTGGCTTTGCCACCTACAGCAAAAATCCACCCAGTTTTCCATGTATCGTGCCTCAAGAAAGTGATTGGGAACAATTGCCGAGTTCAAACCAGTCTACCGGAATTAGATGAGGAAGGGTCAATCTGGCTTCAACCGGAACAGGTTCTAGACACACGAGACAAGCACCTGCGCGGCCGCATGATTAAAGAGGTCCTCGTCAAATGGAAAGACACCTCTCCGGAAGATGCAACTTGGGAACCAGCCACTATTCTTCAGCAGTTTCCGCAGCTTCAGCCTTGAGGACAAGGCTAGTTTTAAGGGGGAGGGCATGTTAGGGTCCCACCCTAACCCTCTTATTCATGTAATGGGATCACGTCATAAGTCAAGAGTCAATAAAGCCCATATTAATATTTGTAAGTGGTTAACCCAGTTAGTTGCAAATGGGACCACAATTAGTTGTAAATGGGCGGTAGTATTAGATAGACGGTATTAATAAAACCCACCGTATTGGCCCGTGGTATTGCATGTATGAGTCATATATAAAGGATAGAGACTCCCTGCGAGGAGCATCGTGTCTTGTTTTGTAATCGAGCTCTGCTCTATTGGAGGTTGCCCCCTCGAAGAGGCCTGTGAACAATTCTCTCTGAGTAATAAAATCATTGCTATTCTGTGTTCTGGGTATATTTTCTTCGCATATTCTGTGTTCTGGGTATTTTTCTCGCATATTCTCTGTTTGGTATTGCTTTGCAGGTTAAGAAGCATAACACTGTAAGATCAGCAAATCAGCATGATACATGTATAACATAGTCATGACAACATATAGGAATATAACACATAAGAATGTAACCATATATCCATCATTCTAACTACAGTCCAGTCATCAATGCATGACCATATCTACTACTCATACCATAACCTCATGCATGAAAACAACAACCATATCAATGTACCTTTGACAACATGTAAGTACTGAAACACCTAGCAATGCATAACCAATCATACACTCATGACGACACACTTCACCCCAACAACATCCTCTTCACATGGCGACATAACTACAACCATGACTAACACCATGCATATGCAACAGGCATTCAAGGGTGACAAACACATGTGCAATCGACATGAATGCATGAAAAACACACAACCCATCCAGTTTGAGGGGTGAAGCATGCTCTCATAACACTTTGTAATGCCCTCCTCCCACATCTACCCAAGTAACCGATCAACTAAGGTAAACATGTGATGAGAAGTTACTATGATATGGTTTGACCTCCTAATTCACCTTAAGGAAGTGGAACCGATGGAAACAAACAATACAAACCTTCCATATCAACAACAAGACTCCCATGAACCATCCCAACCTCTCAAGTAACCAGCCCCTGGATCAGCATGAACCATCCCAACCTCTCAAGTAACCAACCCCTGGGGCATGCCAACGTCCAAAAGGCTTTGGAAATTCCCACAACATGGTATGCCAATGTCCAATGACTATTTTTCTCAGTCCTGTGCCAATGTCCCTGGGATTTGAGCCACTTTTTCAGGCCCAAAGTCCAGGTCGCTGCCTAGAACTCAAAGACATTTTCAGAATCCATGATTTACGTAATAATAAGACTTGCGAATCAAAACTAACTTTAGGACTAGGCCTGATCATCCCCAATTGGGATTGACATTTTTTCAAACACTTGGCATCAATGCAATATATAGGAAATGAATACAAGATAGAGCATAAATGATTGATAACTCATATGAGACTTGATAAGAAGGATCACCACCCTCTTCCCTTAGCTATTTTGACATCAATTAGTTCTTGCATCCATTATCCTTTCAGTTATAAGTAAATAGATGAAATAACCATGAAAATAATGAGTCATGTAACCATGCTTATAACTAGCATTAAGACATGAAAATAACAATGAGATAACGTCCATTAAAGCCACATATTAACAAGTATAAAAGCAGGAGAACTTAGATTTTATAAACATAGGAAAATCTAACAAGGTTCGGGACTTCCATGTACCACTAGACCGTAGACATGGCTGAACCAAATATTTATTTCAGTTAGTCACCCTCATGTCATATTCCAAGCATGAATGCCATATCTCATGGATAAACTGATCCAAAGGCAACCAAGGGAATCCAGAGGTTAAACTGCCTCCACCCTCATCAAATCATGATCTCACCAAAACTAGCACCGAGATCACAAAACCGAACTGGGCTAGGAATGCCTTCAGAATCCATCACTATCCTTGAGGATTTTCCATCTCCTTGTCTCTCAGGCTTTACCGCAATCCACACCAAATCACTAGGCCCTAAACTGAGATTCCACCCTTAGGCTTTCCATTTATCCCTCCAAAATTGGTCAAGAGATTCCTCCACCTTTGGGATTTTTCTACGACTGCCTCCACCCTAGATTCCAAAACCATCCGGTAATTCCAAAACTCAAAACTAAGAAAACAATCACATCATAGCATGGCTATCTCGAAAAAGGCAAGGATAGGATGAAAACCATTATCATAACCTGGATAAACCATATACACCAACATGTAAAGCCATGCATGTCAAAACCAGCTTGGAAATCACACATGCAATATGTTACCTGCAATTATTCATGTTGAAGCTGCTTGATCCCGCTCTTCCTTGCTTGATACTTACTTTCCTTCCTTTCCTTTAACTGCTTTTCCCTTCCTTGATCCAAAACTAGAGTGCTCTAAGAAAACTCTAAGTGTCCAAGAGTGAGAGAGAGAAAGAGAGAGAAATGAGAGAGCTCCAAAATTAAACTGACAAAAGGTTACAAACTAATCCTCGGAAGCCTTTTTATCAATGAAGCTTCTATTTCCTTCATTTTCCATTATTTTCGTTTAATTTCCTCCTCACATGCAACCTGTGACCTTTCACCTTACTTTTCTCCTATTTTCCTTTATTTTCATAAATAAATGTGTCAAAATACATTTTTTCCTTTTTAATGCCTTTGCCTTTACTAGTTTCCTTTAGCCATAAACACATCCAATGATGCCCACTAGGATATATTTTCCCAACATCCAACCTGGAATACGTGTCGCTTAACCGTGGTCTTATTTTTCCTTTATTAACTTTTATTACATGGACTTTTAACTAGGGGATGTTACATTTTCCTCATCCATATGACCTCACATGTTTCTTGACTAGCACCCTTATACTAGGCCTCTGCTGAGTTAAGGGCTACAAATATATGTTTCTTGCTATACCAGGAAATAACTGTTGACCCAACACTGAAGATAGCACCTGAAGTACTTTTCCTGTCTGATGGACTCTCTGCCCAATCTACATCAGTGAATCCTTGGGGCTTCACTCTCTCTATCCTCTTGTACCATAACCCACACCCGGTTGTGCCTCTGAGGTATCTTAACTTATGATTTGTTGCATTTCAATACAACTTGGTAGTCTTCACCATGGCTTGACTCAACTATTTAACTTCATATCATATTTCAGTCCTTGTGTTCACTAGATACATCAAGGATCCCACAAGCTGTTTGTAGATGGTATTATCTACCATGCTAGAAATAAATTTACGAGGAAATGAAATACACAAAATATTACGGAAACACAAATACAAAAATGCATAAAATAAGAGAGACACAAATATACGTGGCTCACCCAATTTGGGCTACATCCACAGAGAAACAACTAATCCTTCCTTTTATATTTTCCAACAAAATGAAGAGTTACAACCTACAACATATATATTGTAATTTCCTCTTCTCTCTCACATAGTCTCCTCTCTCTTTCTCGCTCAGAATAATAATGTACATACGCAATACAATTCCCTCATATAAATCGAGGGGTTTCCTTCTAGGGAAAAAAACCATAAATTAAACATAACTTCTACCATCATATCATCTACCTAAGAACGACCCAGATTGACTATGAAATTACAATATTTTACAAAGCAATTTTTAATTTATTTTTAGCTTCATGGGCGCTGTGCCGCACACCCCCCCCCCCACCTCTTCGACTCCTAGGAAAGCAAATAGGGGGGGGGGGGGGGTGAGACCCCCTGTCAAGGATTTGGATGCAAACACAACTGAAACAAGACCTCTAAATCAGGAAGATAATCAGGCTCCACATCCAACAATATCCAACTTGGAGACTGATTATATCAAATCCATCGTTGTTTCACTTGCTGGAAAATGCTTCCACTTTGGACCTGGTTGTTTCTCATCTTCACCATCATACTTGAAGACTAATTTAAACTGAGCATAATCTTAGTTTCTCCCTAGTTACAACTTTTGTTAACATATTTGTAGGATTCTCGCTAGTGTGTATCTTTTCTAGTTTCAACTTTCCATCTTCCAACACTGACCGTATGAAATGGTACTTGAGATGTATATGTTTAGTCTTGGAATGAAATGCTAAGTTCTTTGCAATATGAATGGTACTCTGTATATCACTACATAACATGACCATCTCCCGCTTCTTGCCCAATTCATCCATAAACCTTTATAACTAAGTCATTTCTTTACTAGCCTCTGTAGCAGCAACATACTCTGCTTTTGTTGTTGAAAGATTGATAATTTTTTGCAATTTTGAAACTCAACTGATAGTTGTTCCGCCTATAGTAAACACATACCCTGTGATTCTCCTCCTATTATCTCTATCACCTACCATATCTGCATCAATATACCCCTATAGAGAAAAGTTTGAACCACCAAAGCATAATGTTTGATTTTTGGTACCTCTCAAATACTTGAGAACCCACTTTATTACCATCTAATGCTCTTTTCCTATATTGTTTATATACATGCTTACAACTCCCACTGCATGTGCAATATCAAGCCTTTTGCAGACTATTGGATACATTAAGCTTCCAACTGTCGATACATATGGAACTTTACACATATAATCCATCTCTTCATGAGTCTTGGGATACATCTTCTTAGTTTGAAATGGCTAGCCAAAGGTGTACTAACTGGTTTTGCATTCTGCATAGTAAATATTTCCAGCACCTTTTCTATGTTGTCACTCTAAGACAATGTTAATTTGAAAATTTTCTTATCGCTTGTTATTCTCATACAAAAGATTTTTTTTGCAACACCCAGATCCTTCATTGCAAATGAATTTTCCAATTTTCCTTTGAGCACATTTATTTCTTGCATGTTACACCCTGCAACAAGCTTGCCATCTACATACAATAATAATATAATATAGCTACCATGAGTTTTATTTTTAAGATAAACACAATGGTCAGAGTGACATCTAGTATAACCTTGTTTAGACATAACCTATCAAATTTTAGATACCACTTCCTTGGAGCCTATTTTAATCCATACCAACTCTTCTTCAGTTTTCACACTAAATTCTCCTTCTCTTTGACCTCATACCATTGTGGTTGTTGCATATATGTGTCTTTCTCCAAATCCCCATGGAGAAAGGTTGTCTTTACATCTAACTACTCAATATGAAAATCTTCTATTGTCGCTAGAGTTAAAATAGTTCTGATTGAAGTCATTTTAACAACAAGAGAAAAAATTTCATCAAAGTCTATACCTTTATTTTGTGCAAACCTCTTCACCACAAGTCTAGCCTTATAACTCTGTTTACCTCCATCTTCTTCCTTCAATCTGTAGACCCATTTAATCTGTAATTTTGTTTTACTTGTAGGTCACTTGACTAAGTTCCAAGTCTGTTTATGCATCAAGGAGTCCATCTCTTCTTCCATGGCTTGTTCCCACTTCTTCCTGGTTTCTACTTGCATTGCTTCTTCATATCTTTTTGGTTCAGGGAATCAGTCAACAATACATAATATAATGAAGGAGAGTATTACTCAAGGGGTCTATTTATCCTGGTAGATATTCTAAAACCACTTTCAGGTGTTTGAGGTGCTTATTGTTGTTGTGGTTGTTGTTGTTGTGGCTGCGAATCATTATGATTTTTAGGCAACTTTACTTTTTTTTGTGATCTCATCAAGCACTGCGTCTTATTTGTTTTCTTTTTCCTATTTCTTTCCCTACATGTATCCTTATGCAAGACCTTTTCATTGAATATGACATCTATGCTCCTAATCATTTTGTGATTTTCATAATCATATAAGTGATAAGAAAAATCATTTACACCATAATAAAGGTACATTTCTTTGATTTTTCCACAATATTTGTTCTATTTTCTTTATCGATGTGGACAAAGACTTCACAACCGAAAGTCTTTAAAAATGAGTAGTTTACCTTTTTACTTGTCCATGCATCCTTTGGAATACAAACATCCAAGGAATTTAAAGGCTCTCTGTTTATGAGATAAGCAACAATGTCTACAACATCTTTCCAAAATTGTAAGGAAAATACTGCATGCAATCTCATGCACCTGGCACACTCCATGATTGTCCCGTTCATCCTTCCTGACACACCTTTTTCCTGTGTTGTTCCTATAACTTTCTTCCCTCTGCGAATTCCATGCTCTGAACAGTAGTTATCAAACTCTTTGTTGCAATATTCACCTCCATTGTTTGATATGAGACACTTCAACTTATTTCCTATCTCATTCTCAACCAAATCTTTCCATTTCTTGAAAGTATCAAATACATCATATTTATTTCAAATACAATAAATATAGGTTTTCTTAGTTGCATCACCAATAAAAGTAACATAATAGAGAGAGCCACCGACAGATGATAATTGAGCAGGTCCCCATACATCTGTATGTACAAGCTCTAATCTTTCTCTCTTCTTTTCCTTCCAAACTTTGATAAATCTAACTCTCTTTTGTTTTCCACAAACACAATTTTCATAGAAATCCAAATCAACATGCTTCAAACCTAGCAACAAATTTCTTGATTGAAAAATTTGCATCCTCTTCTCTCTCATGTGCCCGAGTCTATGGTTCCAAAGTGTCGTATTTGCTCTCGTGGAGGTTAAAGCATTAACAAAATTAGAAATATTATTGCATAAATACTATGTACCAACCTTTTCTCCTTTTTTTATTACTAGGGCTCCTTTAGTGACCTTCCAGGTTTTGTCTATAAAGTAGTTACACATATTTCACCTCCCAACCACCCTATTAAAATTAGATTTTTCTTCAGATCTGGAACATGTCTTATCTCCTTCAATAACCATTGGTTTCCGTTCTGTTGCTTTATAAAAACCTTACCCATTCCAATGATTTTATAGGGTTTATCATTACCCATACGAACTTGTCCAAAATATCCTTGATCCGGATTGGATCATTATATTTTTTTCATCCATCTTGATGCATTTGGAGTGGAAAAAGTTGAGGAATTGACTCACAGGACTGTTTTTATCTGCAGGACCTATTTTGGCAAAACGAGGTCTAAAACATTTCAGGAGCGTTTTGAGGCATCAAATGACATTTTTGGGGGGATAAAACTTTCCCACTTTTGTGCAAAATTATTTTATGCTATTCTACACACATAGATATTTCCAATGGTGCAAGAAGCATGCCAATCAGAGTCCTTATGCAAAATCTATGCCACTCAGAAGTTGACCTTCCTGTTTTCACGCCTATAGTTTGGGAGGATGCCAAGTCAGCCTCCATTATTCATGGAAAAGAAGCTAGTCACATGTTTTTAATGTAAAATAATATAGAATAGTCTATACTGTAACTCTGGATTAGAGTTGATGTAGTCAAAATTAACCACCATCAGGCTATCAGGTTGTGTTATAACTGGGCTACTAGGAGGAAGAGGCATTCCATTCTTTCGAGAGAATTTTGTTCCATAGATGAGAAAATATAGCCATGAGAGATAAGAGGTAGAGCACACGAAGAGAATTTGTGCACTATAGCATCCCACGGGCCACAAAAATTACTTCTTTGTACCTACATCCATATTTCTAGGTAGAGAAAGAGAGCGAAGCAACCTCACCTTCCAGTTGGGTTTTCTGCCGAATGGGTTTCCCAGAGAGCATATCTTGTGTCTTATGTGTTTATGCGAGATTATTTTGTTGTTCTCTACTTTTTTGCATATTTTCCATTTGTAGTCATGCACTAATTACAGTTAAAACTACAGATCTTAAAGTTTAATAAAATTATTATAGTGTAGAATCTCATATTTTTAATATAATATTATTGGATCTGTTGTGATGAAATTCCGAGTGGAATATCCATGGTAATTTATGGATCACTCCTTGAACATAGTCATGAAAATGTTTCCTATCAGGTGTGGCATGGAATGAATCCCCTGAATCTACCACCCATGCATCAATAATATTCTCTAATTAAAGATTCAAAGCATCTTGCAACACATCACCTGTCACGTTAGCTTCGTGATTTCTCTCTTGTTTTCCATCTCCTTCTTTTCCCTTATGAGATTTACAGTACTGCTTCAGGTGTGCTTTCTTCCCACATTTCCAGCACACTATCCTTGAATTAAATTTGTATCTTCCTTTTCTTGATTTACTGCGATTTCCTGGGCTCCTTCGTCTTTCCAATTTTCTTCCCTTAGTCTCTATAGTCAAAGCATTACTTGATGTCTCACTAGAGCTATTTTATCACATTTTCTCACTAAGGATGGCACCAACATAATCATCTAACTCTAAAGTACTAGATCCAAAGATAGAGTTACTAATATCCATAACCAGTCCATTCCAACTTTCTGGCAATGCGCACATGAATAACATAACCCTAACTTCATCATCAAAATTTACCCCTACAAAACTTCATTGACTAGTAACCATGTTAAATTCATTTAAATTATTAGCGACAAATCCACCTTCTAACATATTCATATTAACTTAGATGATTCATAATAAATACCTTATTTGAGGTCGATGGTTTTTCATATAGTTTTTCCAATGCCATCATTAAACCTTTTGTTGTTGTTTCCTTTGAAATTTTGAATGCCACCGATGCTGCTAGACACAGTCGTATTTTTCCTAGTGCCACTCTGTCGAGAATCTCCCATCCTGCATCCATCATACTCGTTGGATTCTTTGATTTTCCATTGAAGGATAGGTACAAATCTTTCTAATACATATAGTGTTTCATCTACATCTTCCATAACAGAAATTTTTGGCCATTAAATATCTCGACCCTAAACCTACCATCTTCCGCCATTGCTCCCACTCGAACTAGGAACCCTTCTCACTAGTGAATTTATCAGCCAAATAAAGCTTCGGCTCTAATTCTAGTTGTTATAAATTAATTTACGGAGCAATGAAATACACAAAATATTACAGTGGAAACACAAATACAGAAACACATAAAACAAGAAAGACACAAATATATGTGGTTCACCTAATTTGGGCTATGTCCATGGAGAAATGACTAGTCCTTCCTTTTATATTATCCATCAAAATGAAGTCATACAAGCTATAACAGATCCATTGTAATTTCCTCTTCGTTCTCATAGAATCTGCTCTATCTTTCTCGCTCAGAATAATAATGCACATCCACAATGTTAGGTAAACTTGACTCGGGATAGAGTCAAAAGTTGACCAAGTTAAACAGTGATGGTTTTGGGGCACATGGTATTGTGCACCCGTGGTATTCTACCTATGGTATTATATGTAATGGAGCCTATAAAAGGTTGGAAGGACTTCATTGTAATGAAAAGGCCTGGAGGTGAGCGGGATTGTCTCACTTAGTAAGATTGGCTGGAGTTAGTCAAGGAACCCTAAGTCAAGTTTAAGGGGGGAATTGTTAAGTAAAATTGACTCGGACAGAGCCAAAGGTTGTGTATTGGCTTCAGAAAAATGCTTTTGTTGCCAAGGGTTATTTAGCCTGGTAGACATAGAAAGGAAGATAGATGAATCTAAATGCAGCCAAAACAAGGTTCTACAAAGGAAGATAGATGAAGGCGAGGAAGCTGCAATCTGTAGCGGCCATGAAAGAATTGTTGCAGGCGAAGAGACTGGAGGTAGAGGATCAGAAGGAGGAGGATCAGTGGTTGTTGTGGGATGCTTCGGCAGCAATAGAGAGAGCTCAGAGCAGATATGTGTCTCGACGAGGTCGTAAGTGAGAAGGTCAAGTGGCATGGAAGAGAATGTTGATGCCATGGATATAGATCAACCAAACAAGAAGCATCGCATGTTATCACGCTCCAGATCTAGATCAACGCCTCCTGGTGAAGTCACCCCAGGCGAGGGTTTCAAGGATTCATCTCAGAATTTAAAGGTAGTTAAACTTGGCAAGAAGGCAACAAAGAAACAAAACAAGGATGCCCGCAATTGAGAGAAGATGGGTCAGATTAGCAGCAGCAATAAAAAAAATAAAAATTATTAATGAAGTCAAAATTATTACATGTAAATGCACATACTACTGTAAGATCTGGTAAAGCATGTGTACCCCTGGGTAATCACTGGTAAAGTCTGGGTTAGACCTAGGTGATAGGGGTAATACCAGTTGTTAGAAAATTAAATATTACGGAGCAATGGAACACATAAAATATTGCAGAAATATAAACACAGAAAACGCACAAAACAAGAGAGACACAGATATACGTGGTTCACCCAGTGTGGGCTACGTCCACCTCGAACAGCCAGTCCTTCCTTTCTATTATCCAACAAAATGAAGAGACAAAACCTATAGCAAATCCGCTGTAATATCCTCTATTTTCTCTCACAGTCTCACCTCTCTGTTTCTCGCTCACACTGAATACACATCTATCTCACAGCCTCAAATACAATGCCCTCATACAAAGAGAGGGGTTGCCTTCTAGGGAAAAAAACCCCAAACTAAACATAAGTTCTACCGTCAGATCATCCGCCTAATGAACGGCCCATATTGACTAGAAATTACTATACTTTTACAAGGAAAATTTACATCTGTTGTTAGCTTCGGGGGCGCTGCCCCCGAGCCCCCGCCGGGGGACCGCTGGCCCTCGGACCCCCCAGCCAAGGGGGATTGGCCCCCCCG
>APFE031535909.1:0-13408 GCA_000404065.3 Pinus taeda | reverse complement strand
TGTTTTTAAAATATATATATGTTGGTTGAAAATGATTTACATTTTCTAAATTTAAATAAGATTTAAAATATATTTTTTTTTATTATTGGAAATTTTTTAATTCAAATCAAATTAAATTATTTTTTCATTCAATATATTTTATAATATATTTTAAAAATTTTATACTTATTTTGAAAGGAAAAAATATTATTATATGGGCTAGTATTTTTAAACAAGAACTTATTCTCTATCTTCAAAACTAAATCTACCAATATTTAACATATCAAAATCTCTATTTTCAAAACCTAATCTACTAGCATTTAACATATCTAATAATTTAATGAAAGTTAAGGAATCTTCTGCAAACAAATATGTCATTATATTTCATATTATTACAAATTAACATATGAAATAATTTAATGAAAGTTAATGAATATTGGGCCAACAAATATCTCATTATATTTCATATTATTACAAATTTTGTCTAAAGAAAGTTAAATTTCCTTCTTCATTTATTAATTTGTTTTATATTAATTATTTGCATTTTTTTAATTTAAATAAAATACATTTTTTTAATTTCATAAATTTTATAATATATTTTAATTTTTTTTAATTATTTTAAATAATTAAATTCAGAAAAAATAGTATCACTTCTACAATTCTTTTTTATATCTGCTAGTATATTTAAAGAAAGAATAATTCCTTATTTTTAAGAATTTTCAAAACATAATCTACCACCCCTCAGGATGTCTAATGTTTAATCAAAGTTAATGAATCTTGGCAAAAGTAATATGTCAATTTATTTGATGTTATTGCAAATACTTTCCAAAGAGAAGTTAATTTTCCTTATTTTATTATTCAATTTTTTTTAGAGTAATTTTTTTCCCAATTACATTGGGCTATTATAAAATTTTATAACTACTATCAAATAGAAATTAATACTTACAATAATAAAATAAATTTATGAATATTCATATTAAAATTTTAAATTTTATTATAATTATAATCATATTTATTATTGTTTGCTAAGTGGTGTGAATATTTAACATGGATGGATTTTCTTGGAGTTTTGAACTAATGATATTCACTTCATGGAGTGGCTTAACATAATACCCCACCACCATCTATTCTACTTCCCATGGAACATAGTTATGTTCATTTAATAATAGTACCATAATTTATTATATTTATAAAAAAATATTCATTCATAATATTTTTGAAATTAGATATTGACGTGTTACTAAAAATACATTAACACTCCTCATGAGTTGTAGAATTAACACTAGTGACGAATGACCAACAACTTGCAATATACATCTCCTCGTCCCTCTCTCTCTCTCTCTCTCTCTCTCTCTCCACTAACTATCTCTTTTCACCCCTATGTCTCTCTCTCCACCTCTCACTCACTCCCTTTCTGATCTCTTACTCTTGTAATCCAACCCCCTCTCTCTCTCCCTCTTGCACTCTTCCTATATCCCTCCCCTCTTTGTCCTGTAATATATCTCTCTCACTACTCCCTTTATGCCAGCTTCCCTCCCTCTCCCTCTCTATATACCTTTGAAACTCTATTTATCTGTCCACCCTCACTCTCTCTCTCCCCTTATCCCTCTCACCCCCACTCCCTCTCTCCCTATCCCTCTCTTCCTATCCCTGTGTCTCTATTCCTTTCTCTCTCTTTATCCCTTCCGCTAGTATCTCCCTCTCTCTCTCCCCCTCTCTCTCTCCCTCTTTCAATATCTCTCTCTCTCTCACATTCTCCTCGCTCTCTCTCAATCCCTCCCTCTCTCTCATGTACCTACTACAAACACATAAAATTAAAAAATTTACCCTGTTGAGTTATATCAAAGTTATCATTGTCCTGATGTTATATATGATACCACCTTGGGTCACAATACATAGTTCCCAGTGCTCAGAAAACTTTCTAATGACATGATAGACTTTTGCATTAATGTGACACCATACCACTGTCCTTCCGGATTCACCTACACTATCCACTTGGCTTAACATTTATCACCTACTTTGTCATGGTGCTGTGGCAAGGGCAAGAGTACCAAAAACATTTATGCACCTCGGGCTCCTCCAGTCATCAATGGTGGAGATTTTGGTCGGCAGATCCAAGGGTTGAACATCGAACCGAGGGATTTGTACTCATTACCCTGGTGATATGGTTCATTCAGCTCATTGTTTCTTCACACTCGATCCAGCATCACTCCACCTTCCACTGTGCCAAAAATTGTCTACAATACTATGGTTACTGCTCAAGGTTTCAGTTTAGTTGGCGGGTTGCCTAAATTTCCAGTGATTTATATGACTTGGATAAGTATTCACCACCTTTCCTCTTTCTTCCGTTACTCATATTTTCTTTGGCAATACACATCTCATGGTTGTAGCAGTTTTCTTTTTTTTGTTTCCGGGATGAAAGAGAAATGGGCATGGCCAGGTAATGTTGGCTCGAATAAAGGGATGGTCATGGCTACTCAGACTCTCTACCTCCTGCGCAGACCATCGGGTAAGAAAATATGGTTCTGGGTTGAACTTTCATGGAACTACACTGTATAAAAGCTACCATTGCAAGGGTTATTGACCTTTCTCTTTTTTTTTATGATTCCAGCTCCAGAGGTATTGCCTATCAAGCCTAGAGAACTGTTATTCTATGGCCTTACTTCATGGTTTCATGTGTTATGATGTTTCAGTTGTCCTGGCCTGAGGCTTGGTCACTTGGATGCATTTGCTGGCTTGAATTTCCTTTGACTATGTCAGTTGTGATTATGTGAAAATTTTCCTGGGTCCTTCTGTAAACTGTGGTGAGTTTTCTGGGGTCAATCCCTTGTAAATTATTTGATTGTTGGCCAAGTTTTCTTATTAACAATTCAAGAATCCTTGTACCTGGCTAATTGTTGGTTAATTAGTTTGTGCTTAGACTTGAGCTGAGTCCTTAAGACTTTCGGCTTGAATTTTTGGAATTAAATTCTGTGTTTGTATAATTGTTTTCCAAATGATAAATCTAACTGTTGTTTACGTTCTCAATGCTTAAACTACTCGTGCACTATAGTTCCACTCTTTTATTTTATGATGATAGAGTTTTATATGCATGTTCTTGTATGTGAAGCAATAAGTGAGGGTTTATATAGATGCCGACCAATCTGTTAGAAAAGAGTCGTTTATTTATTTGAGCATCTGGGTTTTTCTTGTATGTCAATAATACTCTTTTCTTTTCTCAACGTTGTAACGAGTCACTCTTTTTTTTGTCTTTTGGTTGAAATATTGGCCGCCGAAACCCCTTCAAGGTTTCTTCCGGTACTTCCTTAGGGTTTCATCCTATGATATTGTAGGGTTTCCATCTATACACTATAGGGTTTCCTCCTATATAACTATAATAGGAGAACCTCATTTTCAAAGATCTTCCAAATATCGTGCCCTTCTCTCTCTTAATTTAGATGGACATCCAATATACATTCATACTTCTGGACCCGCAGGCTGCCAAGAAAGACTTGATCGCCTCAGTTTTACCTTTCTCATGCGACTTTGTCATGAGGTTGTGCATGCCAATAGTTTAATATAACTCAATTCCGGTCTTCCTGCCTTGATTTATATGCAAACTAGAATCTGCAATGATTACAGGGTTCAAGTATCGACCCCATACTTGTATTTGTTCCAAGTTTTATCATTTTCTTCTTAATAGCATGGCAACATTTCTTTCAGTTTAAACAAGAATTTCATAGAAGGATAAAATACTGCTTGCGCATGTTTCATTTTCAAGAATTATTTTCCTACACTTGTGATTTCATAGTTCTCAAATATGCTCTTATCTTTTTTGTTTGTCAAGTTGTTGTAATAAGAGTTCGGTTTGCATCGTATGGTTGTATTCACTATCACTGAGGTGTTTGTTTGATTAGTACGATAGACCCTAACTTCTGTTTCTAATTTTTCTTATTCAACATTTTTTTCTGCACGATAAATATTCTCTAGTTATTTCCCTTATATTTAGCAAAAAAGTAAAAGAACTATTTCCATCATACAATTCACTCCTAACCACAAGAAATAAACGAGACCCCTACATCCTGTTTCTGAGCAAATTACATATAAATTATTTATCAAATTATCTAACAGATTATCTTAATAGATTATCCAAGTGATTTTCCTTACTTACCTGGTATCTTCCTAGCGATAAAGACTCTTTAGAGGTTCACCTAGATTCTCTTCTTTTTTCTTGTCCACCCAACCATGAGATTCATCTTTGAAGACTAGAATCTCCCCCCTAACTCTCTTGCATGATCACTATCCTCAGCAAGAATGCACTTAGTGCTTCGCTATCTAGTCGTCACAAGACTTAGCCCTCTGTCCTCCTCTGCATGTCCCTACAGCATAGATTTTTGCCTCTCCCCACTTCCTTTTCTCTGGAAGCCTTTCTAGTTAGGGGAGGTAGTTAGGGTTGTAGTATTAGAAACCGTCTTTTCCCAACTTCCTCCTCAAAAGTTCCCGGCATTTTCCAAGAAAAACATTTCTTATATTTCCTTAAAAATAATAATAACAAGACTATTAAATTTCAAACAGCTAACAATGTCATATTTAGTTATGTCTTTTACCACAGTAAAAGTCAAATATTTACATTTTCTTGTGGTATCACATCTCCCCCTCCTAAAATCGGACATCATCCCAATGTCTTGCAACCATGAACAACCCTGGGTAAGCTTGTTTCATGAGCTCTTCATCTTCCTAGGTGGCCTTGTCAGGCACAAAGTGCCGCCACTGCACTTTAACTTGGGTAATAGCTCGCTTCCGCATCATGAATTCTCTCTGGTCGATGATGTTGAGTGGTTCAACTAGGATTTCTCCTTCCGGTTTGACCTGCAACATGAAACATCCTAAGTCAGTTCTCTTTTAAAGCGAAACACTTAGACTGATTTACAGGAGATAATTCTCACTTGTATAACCTACCATTTGATTATATGTTTAGGATCAGAAACATATTTTTTCAACACAGAAACATGGAAGACATTGTGGACTCGTATGTGACTTGGCAAGGCGAGCTTGTAAGCCACCGACCCAATTGTTTCTAAGACTTGGAATGGTCCACAAAATTGAGGTGCCAACTTGGTGCAACCGTTCCATTGTAGTTTGCTCTTTTTTTCTCGTATTCTTACATACACATGGTCACCAACTTGGTACTCCTTGAATCTTCTTTTTCAGTCAGCAAAGCTCTTTTTCCTATCCTGAGCTGCTTTTAAATTGGATCGTACCTTCTTAGCCATGTCCTCCATCTCTTTAAGCATTTCAGGACCTAACATCTATTTGTCTTCCAATCCACCCCAACTTGAGGGTGTGCGACACTTCCGCCCATACAGTACTTCAAACGAGCTCATTTGCAGTGATGTATGATAACCATTATTATACGCAAGATTGACAAAGTGCAGGTAATATTCCCACTTGGTTGGTTGCTGCATTACATATGCCCTTAGCATATCTTCCACCACCTGGTTCACCCGTTCTGTTTGCCCATCAATCTAAGGGTGATATGTTGTACTGAAATTTAGCTCAGTCCCTAATTCTGTAAACAATGTTTTCCAAAAGACCAATGTAAATTTAACATCACAGTCTGAAATTATTGTTTTTAGTAGCCCATGCAACCTAAATATATTCTGCATAAAAATATGGGTGACTTGAACAACGCTATAAGTAGCCTGCACAGGTATAAAATGTGCCGATTTACTAAATTTTTCCACCACCACCATGATGGAGTGGTTATTTTTCCTTGTCTTGGGTAAACATGTTATGAAGTCCCTAGAAATGGTTTCCCACTTCCATTCCGGAATGGGTAATGGTTGTAATAACCCCACAGGGTGTTGGTGTTCTTCCTTTATTTGTTGACACTCTAAACAACGTGCCAAATACTGAGCCACATCTTTTTGCATACCCAGCCAGTAATATTCTTTTGGGTGTGTCGCTATCATTTTCTAGTATCTGGGGTGTCCAACATAATGGCTTTTATGAAATTCATCCAAAATTCAGTTTTAAATGCAAGCATTCAATTCATTTGAAGTGTAATTCTTGCATTCGATCATATAGGTTATTTGTATCAAGTTATTCTAATAAATGTTTTTTTGTATTCAATAATTTATAAACGTACAAACACAAACAAACAAACCAATACATTACATAAAATAAAAACATAAACATCTAAAATTATATCATCAGAAAACATGGATTTGTAACTAATTATCAATATATATTAATTAAAAATACTTCCCAAAGATGAATTGACTAATGATACTTAAAAAAATCCATAGCCACTCATGATGTTATGGTCATTTGCAAAAATGAATGAAATTTTGTTAAACTAAATGCTAATTTCAACATATATAGTTTAATACACATTCAATTAATTGGGACTGTAATTCTTGCATATTATATTTTATGTGTGTAAAATGATCATAAAGGTATGAAGTCAATAGGAAATTTGGGCAATGACCTTCCATATGGGATATTCTAATAAAAGCCTTTCTTGTGTTTTAAAATTATACACAAACAGGGGCATAAACAAAGAAACACATACATTTCATAAAATAAAAACACAAACATTTAAAATTCTATAATCATAAAACATCTGTAAGTAATTATAAAAATCATATTAATTAAAAACATTTATAAATAATTGTGCATTAAATATTGGTGCTTACAAAACTTCAAATTCATTCATGATGTTGAAAAAATAATATTTTATTAAATTAAACAACAAATTAAATATTAATAAGTTAATATATAGATTCTACGCATTCTAAAAGTAATTATTGTCTATGACATCACATGTGTTAAAATATTATACACAAACAAACAAACAAAGGTGCAACAAAGAAATACATAGCATCAAATAAAACCACATACATTTAAAATTCTGTCATAAAAAAACATCAATTTTAAAATTATTTTTTAAAGTTTATGTTTATTTTGTTTGTATTTATCATCGATCATTAGTGCCATTTGATATATTTTTAATTTTAAATTGAATGATTGTGGTTAAAAGAATATTCATGTTCATAGTCACCTCTGATATTGTGATTATATGTATTTGTTGAAAAGTATATCTTGATTAAAAGCAATCATGAAAACTTGTGATTTTCAAACATACAAAAACTGGTGATGATTCTTACAAGGAAAATTCATAGTCATTGTTACTTGTGGTATTATCGTGGTCATTTGTATCTATAAAATTTATTGACTAAAAATATTTGTGATTTTTTTCTTTTATACTAAATAGATTTAACAAGTTATAAACTCGATCCATTTTGCACCATAAAAGAACAATTAACTAATACACTAATTATGAACTCACGATGATTGAATTAAATAAAAAAATTGATTAAAATGTAAGATAAGAATATATTAATGAAAAAATCAAATTAAAGATTGAGAAGGGAACAATGTCAAGAGGACGAGTTCGGTGTGATGGCTAGGCTTTCTCTGTCTTTTTGCTTTCCTTATGTGATCGGGTCTCTTTAGACATCAAATCCACCTTTTGTATCATCACTAGGGCATGATCTCACCACTCACAGGTATAATAATGAAGTTTTTGAATGGAGTGAATATTAGTTTCGATAACCTATGCGGGGATGGAGTCTGATAGCCTGGGTTGTTGGTAGTATCATTCACTAGGCTATTGTGCAGAGTATATGCTCACCTCGTATGTACATGATGACATAGAAGGAAGCAAAGGGTGTCACACTCATGAGTTGGGAATGGACCTATGTAGGGTTAAGGTGACTCTGGAGCAGAAATATTATAACTTCTTGCTATTAGTCACAAGAGAAATATCGGTCAGATCTGAAGGAAAAATTTTGGTTACAAAAGTTAATATTCCACCCCAAGCACTTCATTTTATAGATCTGTTGCTAAATATCTCGAACCTAGTTATTCTCAATCCCCTGATCACAATAGGTTGTCAAAATGGAGTAGTAGCATTAGATCTAGAGAGTTTTCTTCACTTTTTTCCAGATCAGAATCTTCCTCCATCAAAGTGGGTGAGCTAGGTGGTTTGACCATCGCTTATGAAGTCAATATTTCCACAAAAATCCCTCTCACTCTTTGTAGCTCGACTATTATCCATTGATTAGACTTCAGATCTATGTGACTCTCAATTATGGGCTCTCAATTTGGTAGCCTTCCAATATTTTTATCAAATCCCCAGATGGAAAATCAATATTATTTTGGGTTTGGGCTACAGATCACTTCAAACAATAATAGCACAAGATCATGCACACTTTGGGTATCCTCATGATCCTAAAAAGTCTAATATTTGGTGGAAAATCCATGCAATATGATGTGATGTTACAATATTATAACATCCTCCTATCATCCACCATCGTATCGAACATGAGGCTTCGGGGAGGATCACCTCGACCAAGAAATTCAAAGGGAATATGGGGAATGTCTAGATCTATTATTAATAAAGGAAAGAAATCAAATGAAGGGAAAGTTAATGGAGGCTTTTCATCATCAAAGGAAAATTTGTTGCCTCAACAATACAATATTAGACACACAATATACCCAACCCCTACATAGTGGAACAACTAAACCAAATCCCAGTAATGACTATAGATCTACCATAACAAATGATTTGTGTACCACATATGAATTTCAACCAGTACCATCGAGATTCAACAGTTTTTGGCTAAAAAAAGTGGATCTCTTCCATTGGATATTCACAAATTGGACAATAAATTGTGAGATTCAGATTTTTTTCAAGGGGTTTTTTCATAGTAAAATTTACAATGTGAGAGGATTTTGAATATATATTGCAAGAGGGTCCATGGTTTTGGGCCTCTGTGGGACTTTTTGTCACGCCTTGGTTCTTAGATTTTGATGGCCATATAATGGTGGTATCTAGAATGTCGGTTTGGGTTAGATTGTATAATCTACCACTACATTTTTGGCCCCATAAAGTGATAGAAGCCATTGGGAACATATTACAGTGATACATAAAGAAATATACAAAAATATTTAAGGAGAAAATCTACACAATCAGACAATTATTCAACTTAGTCAAGGATCCCATAAACCCTAACCTTCAAAAAGGTGTTTATGTGATTCCTTGCTCATGCGGTAAGAAATACATAGGTGAAAGATGTAGGTCTTTTAATATTAGAATTAAATAACACATCGTCGTCTTAAGCAGAGAAAGGAACTCAAAATTGGCCTTAGCAAAACATGTTCACTATTACTCTCATTACATCTGCATGGAAGAATTCAAACTGGTTAAAAAACGCGACCACTATCTTAAAATGAAAATCGAAGAAGCCATTGAAATAGAAAAAATGAAGAACAACTTGAACCGGGGTGGTGGATTAAAACTAAGAAACACCTATAAACCTTTACTTGAAATATTAAAAAATCAATAATTAAGTCATGTCCTTTAAAATAACCTATTCCCCCCCTCTTAAAAAAATAGTATAATAAATAACAAAAACATCAATTATATAACATCCTCAATAAACACTAAAACAATTAACAAATATAAACAGAAATTAGTAATTGAGTACTTCACATATAATCATTTGATAATATTAATATATAACTAAAAAAATGCATGTAATCATGATTACTCAAATCTAAAAAATTACAAATTAACTCTAGGAATTATAGATGATATTATAGCAAAATAACTCACCAAATTTGTAAGGATTAATTAATTAATTAATCTATTCCCTTAATTAATTGATCAAACAAATTAGTGAATTAGTTAAAAAAATTAATGAATTAATTAAACAAATTATTAAAAAAAATTACATAAAATTAATAAACATAATAATTAAATCAATAAATCATAAAATTAATTAATTAATTTATCCCTTTAACTTACTAATTAATTAGTATATTAATTAAACAAATTAATGAATTAATTAAACATATTATTTAAATAATTAATTTTATATAAAATTAATAAACATAATAATTAATTCAATAAATAATAAAATTAATTAATTAATTTATCCATTTAACTTATTAGTTAGCTAATTAATTAAATACTAATAATGAATAATAATAATAAATAACTAAATAAATGGAAAACTAATAGGATAATGGTCGACCTAATTTATTATATCTTTTATTTAATAACCTATATATAGTTTACGATAAACTTTTTAGCGTAAATCATATGATATTTCATTTGTCGATGTGTTTCGAACCAACCCGTGTGGTTCATCGTTAGGACAAGTTGAAGAATGAGATGTAGCTTTACATGTTAAATAGTCAGAGGCTCCAATGGCTAACTGACCAATAGCTAAATTTGACTGGGGATCAATTAGTTGGACCAGGGTCATAAAAATAAGTTAATTAATAAATTAAAATGGAAGTTAGTTATATTAAGTGACTTCACCTTTAATTTATAAATATGTGTATAAAAATAATTAAATAAATAAATAAATATGTATGTATGTATGTATGTATGTATGTATAAATTATATATTTATATATAAATATATAAAGTAATTTTAATTGGTTCTTAAGTTAATAGTTAGTTAGCAAAAGGTATTAACTATTTAATAAATACATAAAAATATAAATAGTAGAATAAGAAAATAATATTAAGTTAATTGAATATCTAATTGTTAAATTAACCTAGAGGATTAAAAGAAAATCACCAATAAATAAATTTAAATTATCCAGATTTAAATTAATTATTTATATGAATATACCTAAAGGTTTAAACTACCTAGTAAAAATTAGGTGGTTTAAACCTTATCCACCACCTCTACCTTCTCCACCACTTCTACCTTGTCCTCCTCCTTCACCTACTCTTCCTCCAACTACACCTCATCCACCACCTCTGCCTCCACCTCCTCCAACACCTCCACCTCTACATCTGTCACCTCCTCCTCCATCACCTCCACCTCCTCCTCCTCCTCCACCACCTCCACCACCTTTACCTTCTCCACCACCTCATCCTCAAGCTCAATATCTATACAAAGGTATACTTAATTTAATTCTCACTTTGGATGTGCTCTAAACCTCCAAAAATTAACTTCTATTTATATGAACACACGTGGCTCTGTGAATTTTTCCTTGGGGCATAATTTAGCCCAAGTTGACCTGCCCCAACCAGACAAATTAACCACCAACCACATATAAAAGGTAATATCTATTTTGAGTGACTTTAGCTACCCTTTTATCCTTTAGGTGTCCTATAGCACCTCCACATTTCAAATCTCTCAAATTCCAATTGTCTTTTCCCAATTCATTTAGGTGCAAAACACCAAGGTTGGGTTCCAATCCCACATCACTTTTGTTGTGCTTCTTCATCCAAACACCCATTGCTAGGGCTTCAAGTACTTCCCAAGCTATTAAATCTCAATAAACTCTTTATATATAGATCCATAAGAGATTTACTATTACACTACAATTGACCATATGTTTATAGAACTAAGCCAATAGGCTAATAAAATTTTCCCAATTCCACTACAAGCTTGAGAAGGGTCGGGGGGTATAATTATACCCTTTTTAGAAACTAAAAAATAAGAAGAAAGGAAAGAAAATTTATACACAAGGCCATTTGAATTCTACATTTAACTACCTATCATAGAGTCTCCTAAGTAGATTGCAAGTTAAGCTCACAGTGTTCGATATTGATTTAGACATCAACATATAATACCAATTGAGAAGAAATTTTGATGGGTATTTAACTACAAGGCCCATAATACCTACATAATTTAGACTCAATTTTACGAGAATGGTTGGAGAATACCCAAGAAAAGGGTAAAATAACAAAGCATAGAATTGCAACAATTCTTAGCATCGTCTATTGGACAAGACACCTTCTAATAACTTGGACATGTCAAAGATGTAATCATTGAAATAAAAGGATAGAAAATGATGGTATACCATAAAATAAGTAACATCAACTATTCACTTCAACCAAATTTAACATAGAAAATGGAATTTCAACACAGACATATAATTGAGGACAGTTGATTGAATGCAATGAGAAAAAAAACAAGCGTTAGACATCAAATTGACTTCTAATTCACCCTGTATGATTGCCGCAACAATTGTTGAACAAAAGTTTTATCCAGATAAAATGTCATCCAAGCGTGATTATAATTATGAAGTACCATACAAGAATATTATGTCAGAAGATATATTAAAGTAAATTGTAGAGGAAATTAATTTACAAAGAGATGTTACCTCAACCTCACCTACAAGTGACAAACAAGTTCCTCTAGTAGAGTCAAATAAAACCAACACTTGAGATCCATAAATAAATAAAGGATAAAATAAACATCTAGTAAGAAACATGACCTAAGGCATGCTTGAGATAAACAAATATTTGAAACCCTAGAAAATTCTATGAGAGCAACAAAGAAAAAATTTAAAATAAGGATGTTGCATAGTAGTAAGATTTAGCCAAGACAACAACAACAAACGCATATTTAGTTAGAATGTTAGAACCCAGAAATAGAAAAACTTAATATCAACAATCCAAGTAGAATTGATGATCCACTTATTGCAATCTAATAGTTTGTACAACAATTGTTCGACCACAGTGAGAAACTAACTACTCATGTAAATAAATTTCAAGCTAAAGTGATAGTTCAAGGGAATGAAAAAATACCCACTATAATTCAAAAGTCTCACCAAGAATTTTCCCAAGAAAAGGAAGAGTTAGAACAAACATTATATCATGGAGCCCAATGTTTTTAATATTTTCCCAATATATTTATCACCCACATGCGATGAGATATAAACTCAATAATATTTGAAAATTTGAGAATTGTGCTCCGGAAAGGTAACTCAACCTAGAGAAAAGTCTAACCATGAGAATTAGGTGTTCTATATTTGATCAACATCTCCAAGTTCTTACACTAACTACTTATCCAAAAAAATTCCTTATGACTTCAACATGAGCACCTGCAAAAGCACAAACATCTCGATCATCTTCTTGACAACAAAAATTCAATTCCTTTCATCTAAGATTTTAGGATGTGGTCTCTCTTCTCAACAACAACAACATCACACAAAGGAAATTAAAGTTGAATGTTCCAATTAGTTGGCCAGGGAAGGGAAAAGAAGAGGAATTCACATCTTAAATCTTGCAGATATAATTCAAGAAGATCTTGATGACCACGAAACTATATATGCTAATTAGCTAACCACCATTTTGGACAAACTTTATTTCATTATAAGGATTTACATTTTTTAATTTATATTGTATCAAATTTGTACAAATTTTGTAAAACTCCAAATCTTCGCTTCTTTGTCACAAAGAAGCAATTAAGGGTAGGGAAGATGTTGAAGGGGCTGGTCGAGTTAGTTGACCGTCCCAAATAATTCTACAATTAATATTATAAAGTCGATCAACTATCTAGTCAATTCAAGAGTCTAAGTTAGATAGACTAAATTGGTTTTGACAATTAAATTGTTGGGACTATCTCGACAT
>APFE031535903.1:0-13073 GCA_000404065.3 Pinus taeda | reverse complement strand
TAATCCAAGCACCATTTCTTCAATGGGGGTTGGATTTCATTGGTGAAATTCATCCTCCATCAAGTAGTCAGCACAGATGGATATTAAATGCTACAGACTACTTTACCAAGTGGGTAGAAGCCATTCCAGTCGTAAATGCAACTGATACTGTTGTGACCAAGTTCATTGAGGAATCTATATTGTCTAGATTTGGATGCCATCAACAAATAGTGATAAGAAATGTAAAAGCATTCAACAAGACTAAGATGATTGAATCTATCAGAATTATCAAAGCTTGTTGCATAACTCTACACCATATTATCCACAAGGAAATGGATTGGTAGAGTCCTCACATAAAATTTTAGTTAAAGTAATAAGGAAAACATTAGAGGATCATAAAAGGAGTTGGGATAGTCATATTGTTTATGCACTTTGGGCCAACATAATTTTCACCTAAAATATCAATAGGTAAATCCCCTTTTCAGCTTCTTTATGGAAAAGAAGCAATATTTCCCAGACATTTAGCTTTTCCTGTTTTGAAGTTTTTGCAAGAGTCAAATGAAGAGACTGATGACTTCTCTCGAAGAATAAATAGATCATATAATTGAATGAATATATAGATGAAGTATTGTACAAGCTTAAGAAATATTAGATTAAAATGAAAAGCTTGTTTGATAGGAAAGACAGGGAAAGATATTTCAGGCAAGGTGATTTGGTACTGAGATGGGATGCTAGGAGAGAAGAAAAATAAGAACATGGCAAGTTTGAAAAACTTTGGCTGGGACCTTTTAGTATTTCTGAGGTCAAGGGTAATAACACTTTAATTCTGCAGAATTTGGAGGGAGAGTATTCCTCATTGCCTGTCAATGGGAAGTACTTGAAGCACTATGTTTAGTATTGAGAGGTTTCCATTCATTCACCATTGTATTATACCAGAGAGTTTTATTTTACATGCTTTGTGTATTTGTTTCAAAAGAAAAACCCATTAGCTTGAGCAAAAGGCACATGGATCTGCAAGTCCTCTGCATCATGTAGGAGGAAGCAGTCCCCAGTTGGAGCCGATGTTGTAACATGCTTTATTTTTGATAATTTAGTTGTTATTTTATAAAAGAGGGTATGAAAAAATAAAAATATAAAATGAAAATATGAAAATTATAAAAAAAAAGATGAAATAAAATGCTATCAAAAGAAAGTCAAAAAGATTTGAATAAGTGTTCTTGTTTAAGTGCCACTTCATGAAGAAATTCCATTTTGTAATAATAAAGGTCTTTGTGCAGTTTGTATTTTATGCCACAACCTTTTCTTCTGATCCAAATCAAACTGTTTAATCTTGATAAGATCATTTAAATTTTTGTTCTAGACTAGAGAATAAATTCAACCAAACAGTTTAATCTTGGTTGAAAACTAGAAATTAGGTCAGATTAGGACAAATAAAAGGCCTACTATGCTTAAAAATTGGCATAATTCATATAGATTAGCTTTAGAATGGATGATTATACTATTAAAGGCAGCTAGTCTAAATGCATCTTTGATTGTATTAATTCTTATTATTGTTAATTACCCCGCTTATGTGGTGATTAATTATTGTAAAAGGCTATATGTAAATTCTTGTTAAATAAAGCTCATATACGACAAAGATGTTTGTCGAGAAGTGTTAATGATCAAACCAAAATCAACGGGTTCTGCCCTTTCTGCCTAGATCAATAGCGGGCAAGAGTTTCACACCCCCAGCTACGAAACGAGATAACAACAACGGGTGAGGGTGCAAAAAGTGGTTTTTACTTTGTGGATTCTCCACCTATGTGTCTCCCTCTCAAAGCTTCGCACCCCCCCGCTTGCTCTAAACTGCTTACCACTACCCCCACCCCCTTCAAAATCCGCTATTCTCACTCCCACATCCTCTGGTACCACCTCAATGTCCCATCCTTCCACGCCACCTTCATCCAATCCTTCAGTGCCACGTTTCGTCTACCTATTTTCATAGCCATTCCCATTAACCATTCCCGCTATCCGTTGCCGAATAAATTCCTTATTCATTGTTGAATAAATGCTTTCCCATTTCATTGTAAATGCTTACCTTTGCTACAATCCTTTCCTGTTAAGTTATTAATTTGCTGATTAGCCCGTTATTAACGACTTCTATTGTAATGGTAGCTTAAATTTCCCTATAAATACTCATTTTCCCTGTTACAACTTCTTTTCTTACTCTTCCATTTCTTCTAAATTGTTTAATTTCCTGCAAATTTTCTATTGAGCCAAGTCTGTAACCTGAATCATTTCTTAGCTATCTCTGTAGGTTTTTGTCATATTTCCATTTCTGTCTAATATTATGGCTCCCAAGAAGAAGGAAAAATATTCCATTGGTTCTTTTTCAGCACTGTAAAACCCACAAACTTCCGATCCTCTTGACTTGGACCATATCCCACTAATTGACCAATACTTCAAAATCACAGATACTGAGTGTGAATTTGACATGCTTGAATTGCACAATTGGCTCATACAAACACACCTTGATTCAAAGGATGAAATAAACCTCTGGGAATCAAACCTTCCTCTGTACATGTTTCCCCAAGCTCATTCTTTCCTTGATTTGGTTATTTTGTGCCAATACAATTAGAATCCCTTGCAAAGAATAATAGTGGCTCAAAATGGTGACATTTTGATAATCATCACTGCCGAAGCCATAAACAAAATGTTTTTGATACCTGAGAGTGATTTCCTCAGCTTTTACTTCCATGCAGCTCTGATTAACATATATCTTAAACTTACATTCCCTCAGAGAGCTCAGATCTTTGAGATTTTTCTCCCTGAAGATGATGAGCTTCCTAAGAAAAATCCTCCCTACTCAGCATCGATGTTTCCAGAGAGAGACAAGAAAATTATTTCCCTCATTTCTTGCCTGTTAGGCTACCCATCAGATCAATGGGTAGATGAGGCTATCTTAGGTTATTTGTCTATCTTTTCAAAAGAAAACAAACCTACCTTCATGTATAAATACAATCAATTTTTTGTTGATGCTACACATGAGTAGCTTATGAATATCACAATTGAAGGAGTATTCAAATACTCTTCTATCTTATTTCACATGTTTATTTTTAGTAGGGAGACACATTGCCCATTGTTTTGCACAAGCATGATGATCAACAAGAAGATCAATCAATTATTTGTTGGACTTTGTTGATCCGAAAGAAATCATTTGACTTGAAATTTCCAGATTTCATAGACTATTTCATTCACCCAATAACACAACTTTTCCGCAGTCAAAGTGAACCAAGAGTCAGTCTCAAAATCAAGAGGATCTTGCACCTTAGTGATCAAGTCAGAACAAGAGATTGGTATCTCTACCAGAACTACACATAGATCAGAGTATATGGGTGTGAGTGGCTCCATATAATTTGCCAAAGTATGTTCCAATGATAATTTTCTCTTTGGAATATATCAGGAAAATGATGAATATGGATGTGCTAAATTTCATCTAAGGAAAGAGAAAATCACAGTTTAAGATTAAAGCATAGGTTGGGTCATTCATTTACAACACTATATCAGTTGGCTCAGAGGTGGATGCTATACTCAAACAGATGGGTTTTCAACCTAGCTTCACTTGGTCCTACAATCCATTCAACATTATTTTAGGTTTAAGGGTGGATCTTAAGGCTACTCCTTATAATCACACACCTAGGCCTGAAATTGAGAAATTTAGAAATCAAGAACAATGGGAAGAGAATACACTTCAAGAAGGCAAAGGAACAAGTCTTGCCTCCTTCTACTCATCAGACTCCAGTTTCTCAAACTAAGATAGACACAATACCTAGGGAAGGATCATCATCATTAGCAATGGCAGAAAAGGAGTTCATCCACTACTGAAAGAAACCAAGGATTGAATCAAAGGATACTACTACTACTACAACTCAAGACCAAAAGGAGCATATTGTCATCAATTTGGATGATTCACAGCTATCCATAGGCACCAAGGATCCTATAATTACTACTCCTTATTCCTCTTCTACTTCACAAAATTTGATGGAAATTACTCAGTCTATTGGACCAAGTGAAACAAAGAAGTCAAATGTTTTCACTAAATTTCTTGAGATCAAGAAAATAATGAAGCTTTAAAAGCTAATGTCTATGCATAGTTTTGTAATTATAATTCCACTTCACAACATAGGTTACTGACATCATTTGACATCGAGAAGAGAAGAACGCAGATGGCCTTTCTACAGGCTTAAGTACCTTTTCCCAAAGGTTCTTTTTACTATAAGAAAACCATATTCTCATTTGATGCCAATCAGATTCATCAAATTGACCAAATGGACATGCATAGGCAGTCTGGTGAGATGTTGTTCTCAACCATGACCAACACTTCTATGGAATTGTCTAAGCTTAAAAATTCTCTATCAAATGTTCAGTCTCAATTGAAGATTGAGAAAATATCATCTTTGGCTAAAGATAATGGGGTTAAGTCATTGGAGGACTTAGTCATTAAAATAGGATATGACCCTGCTGATGTAAACCAACAGAAGGTATAATCAGAAGGAAGAACGCAAATATTGCAGTGTTGAGAAAGCAATTGAAACTTCCTTCTACAGAGGACCCCCAGACTGAGGAAATAATAGAGACTGAACAACATAAGGAAGAAATTCTCAAACTGATAATTGAACAAAATGTACAGATTAAAACAAGGGAGGAATAGATTGAGAAGATGCTTAAAGAAAAAGAGAAATTTACTCAATTATCTATAGCCTCCATCACAACTATTCCTATTACATCTTTATCAGCCATAGGGTAATATACATCGACAAGAGAGCATTTGAACAAACTTTCACATGAACTCATTCATCAAAAGCAAGAGAATGAAAGGATCCATAAGAAATTCCAGACTTTGGAAGCACAAAAAATAGAAAATGACAGTGTGTATGTTGAGGAAATGTAGAAAACACATAGGTTGAACAAAAGGATCGAAGAGTTGTAAAGCCAGTCACTGATGGCACATACCTTGGCCCAAGCCAAGGAACACATTTGAGCAGACATTAGTCAAGCCATAACTGAAATATGGCCATCCATTCAGATCATTTTCAAGCAGGAGGAACTCATCAATAAATGTCAAGTAGCCATTGATGAAGTGAAACATTTGCTTAAAGATAAAGCAAGTGAAGGTAATGATATGATCAAAGTTCTTAATTGAAAAAGAAGGACAAAGTTGGAGCAAATACATATTTTAGACAGAACATAAACCATTTTGGAGATCAAGAAGGTTCTTGAAAATAAGAACTTTATGACACAACTAGAAACTAAATGTCAAGCATTAAGGACCTCTGTTCAAAGGTTTCACTTTAACTTTAATTTACTTAATCAGAGAGGATTGCCAAGATTAGTGGCTCCAAATGATAGGCTTATGAGTTTGGAAAATTATTGCTAGAAACTTTACGTTATAGCAACTAATATATCAAGTCTTGTAGGCATAAAGGGGCACATTACAACAAAGGAGGCATTGGAAGCTTTAGATTTTGATTTGACCATTACGCATGAAATAAAACATATTTTTATAAATAAGCCCACTTTTGAGAATTACATAGAAGTTGATGAAGTTTATAGGAAGTTGGTAAATCTCACCATATCAAGTGAAAAAATATGGGATCACTTTTGAGAAGTAATTGAGTAACTTCATCTTCAATCGATAGACAGCTCGACAACACTTTTTGGGGATCAATCATCAACACATTACTAAAGAATCGTGCCACCACTTACTAGTTTTCAATTTCCTTTTATTTTGTACTATTTTTGTAAGATTTTATAAGAAATATCTCTTGCAAATATTTAGTTTTGTATAAATAACTCCTCATTCAAGTTATTATGGGTTGAACCCTTGTATGAGTATTGAGAATATAATTGCAACCGAGCTGGAGATTTTCCAGGCTAATGAAAGGATTCTAAATTTGCCTACTATAGTTCTGTCTTCTTGTAAGTTTTCATATGTTCTTATTTCATTATGTGTTGCTTCATATATTCAATTCTTTATGCAGAGAAATGAGTACGATCAAACTGAGTATCAGCCAGTCTTAAATCCCCTGTGAAGTTATTAGCAATAACTAGGGACTAGATTATAAGACTATTTGTTATTATAAACTCCCCTATGTCAATTAATTGTCACACAAATCTGCATTCGTTTGAATATATTTTGGTCTACCGGAAACATTTTTTGCATGTATTCTTTGCTTATAACCAATCAAATATTATGTTTGAATATTTATCAAGTTATACCATCACATAGTCTGTTATTCATTCACTTTAAATCAATTAACTATAGCTAGACAAATAACATCCCTTTCATCTAGTTTTGTAATTGTTAAGGCTTAAGAACCTATTTTAAATAATTCATATCCTTAGTCATCCATAAAATTTAAAATCACCAAAATATTTTAGATGCTGTGGCATGAATAACTAACCTCAAGTCATCTCAGAGGACAATAGATGGGTCTTTGGCTTCTAGATTTGAAGACATTGCTTACTAAGTTGGGCGTGTATAATTTTAGGAATATATATAAGGAATAATCATGAGAGTCAATAGCTCTAGTTTTTAATATAAGCACACACTTCCCTATCTTCATGATGGAAGAAAATATTCACATATTATTGAAGGAAATTTCAAAATATAGAACTTTAGATGTCATTGCATAGCTTTCAATATGATAACAATCTCTAGGCAAATGGGTGGCTTATATAATTAATTTTTGGGTTTTAGGAAACCCTTAATGAAGACTTAATGAGGGTGATTATGAATCCATAGTTTGTTGAAGGATGTTAATGGCCTTTGGCTCCAGTTTCATTGCTTTGATTCAAAAGGATGACAAAATACATTCTTTTGATTAGTATAGACCTATTTCATTATGGATTTTCCTTTATAAATTTAAATAAAAAGTTATTTTCTTGAGAGTGCAGTTTATTATCAAAATCTATTTCAAATGGGAATTTTAATACCTTTCCTGGTATGAAAATTGATGAGGTTAGAGGAGTAGTCTAATAGGGGTTACGTCCAATAAAGCCAAAGAGGCTTTCTTTAATGGTTAAAAAGTTGGACTTATCTAAATCTTATGATAGGGAAAGTTTCATATATTCTAGGATAATCATGTTGATCCACTTGGGTTTTAATTTTCAATTCGTTAATTTGGTAATGAGTTGTGAATCGTCCATTTCTTTGGCCATTTTAATTAAGGGCTTTGGCTTATCCTTTATCAAGATTAGAAGAGAGTTATGATACCATTCCTTTCTACTCCTTTTTTTTTTCTAATTGTTTTTGAAGGTTTAATTAAAACTCTTATTAAAGATAATTCTTTTAAAAGGAGCCATTAAAAGAACAAATTAGATTTTAAAAAAGGCAAAATAGATAGTCATATTTCCTATCTCCTATTTATAGAAAATATATTATTTTTTTATAATTGTTAAAAGAGAAATTTCATAAAAAAGAAAGAGATATTAAATCTTTATTACAACTATATTTTAGTCCATGTTTTGAAGTCATAATCTCATATTTTTGAATCAATAAATATAAAGTTAATATTTTAAATAATTATCTCCTTTCTATAAAATTGTTATTAAGGATGAGATGACGACTTATTTATGGTTTTACCTTAATCCAAAAACTTATGAAAAAAGGGACAGGAACAATGTAATTTTCGAGAAGGAAAAATAATTGTGTGTGGTGGTGTAATTGTTAAAAATATTGAGAAATAGGATCATATTATTTAAAATACTTTCTTACTAAAATCTTTCTATATTGAGATTGTTAGATTTTATTCTTAAATGGTATTGAAAATATCAAATAATTATGTTTAAACAAATTAGTGTGGTTTTAAAAAGAAGAAAAAGCTTGGGTCAAATGGAAACGCATTACCATTTCGAAATACCAAGGAGTATGGAATTCAAAGAATATTCACATCTTTAGTAAGGTATTAGGTATTTGCTACATAATGTGTTGGGAAACTTATGGGTGTGAAAAGGTATTTGGTACTTTTGAAATGTCTTAAAAAAAAATTCAACTTCAATAAACATATTGAGAAGTGGAGTTTAGGCTACAAGAGCAGGATCTTCAGCAGTTGCCCCTAGCATTCCATACAACTCCAGGATGCATGGGATGTGGCGGTCAATTTGATCCATCTTGATGTCCTGTTTGTGCAACTGAAAGAGGATTTTTTCCATGTCTTTTTTATATTTTGGCAGGCCCTACACTATCACCGCCAATCCCACAGAGGTTTGTTCCATCGCTTTTCCAAGAAGACTTTTTATTAAAAATAAAGGGTGTGCTTAAACTGAGTAATTCTACCATGGCTATTCCATGGATCAGTAACCAATGTCCTCCAATTATCGATCTCTTCCTCTGATTCACTTTCCTGCTTAATCTCTGCTTCCTAGTCTTCAATCAACTTTTGAATTCCCGTGTCCATCTCATCTCAGTATGTCATTGTTGCCTTTGCTATGAGGTGCTCGACAGGCTTACAACCTCTGTGAGCTTCCGACGTGCTCGACCCCTTGTCTACCTGGTGGGTCGGGCCTCTCCTACCTCGACCACGTCTTCTCGTTGCTCAAGCCATAACATGTGTAGTGACACCCTGTGGATAGTCAAACGAAGTTAGGTTCGTCAAAACTTGCTCGTCATTCCATCTTTATTGTTCATACAGTGCCTCTTTTCCATACTTCTCCCACTGAGAGTTAAGGTAGCCTAGAGCCTGTAGGTGGCCAAGGGGATTAGGTTTATGACTTGTCTTTAGGGGCTCCTCATTGTACCCTTCCCCCTTGATATGGTTCAATTGCTGGTTGTCCCACTGCATCTGGAACCAAACCCTCAGGCTCGTTTGGAGCCTAGCATGACACTTTCATTTATACCCGCTTTCTGCACCCTTAGTGAGCAAATGCTAGCCATGGCTTTGCTTGCCCCTCTGTCCAGAATGCTAACCAGGATCCCTAGCTTTCCCCTCAATACCATGCGGGTGCCCAGTTTCCCAAGGTTTTCTCGGCATCCTACTACCATGGTTGAATTCCCTACCCTCTTCCCTCAACTCTTTCGTGCCTCTCTCTCTTCAGAACCTAGCCCCCTAGGAATGGAAAACCCACTATCCCCTATTCCCTTGGTCTGAAAAACTAGAGAAAGGCCTGCATATCTTCTCAACCCACAATTTCCAAATCCGCTACCAAGGTTTTGGTTTGGATGGGATAGAAATAGAAAGCAGAACCAGGCCATGGCACACCCTTTCCTCCCCCAGTGCCTCCCATACAGGGCTACTCCCCATTGAGACGACCTCTTGCCCCTCTCTTCCCCCCAGGAGATCCCCAACCAGATCATGGAATAGATACAGGAGCCCAACTAGATCATGGAATTGATACAGGAGCGGGACCAAATTACATACCGAGAATCCGTTTCTTGTTCGCAGCCAAGGTTCCTTGCTTGCCTTCGTCCCTCCCCAGCTCTCAGTTGCCTCCCGTCTCCACAACTGCTCTCTTTTACCCTGCACATCGAATGCCTTAACCTTCTCCGCCACCTTGCCAATTCATTGTCCATGCGTTCATATTGAAGGACACTGCACCCCCTACCTTGAGCATGTGGGGGATGATGGTTGTTTTGACCTTCGTACTGCCCATATCACATCCCAGCTTGTCGCCTCTGACAACGTCTCGCATCCCAATCGGGAGTTTTATAATTTTTTTAATTTAATAAAAGTTTTATTTTTTTTTAATTATTGTAAATGAAAAATGTGATTATACTTCATTTTTTTTTAATATAAAATATTTTTTTCTTCTGAATACGATAGTTTTATTTATGATAATATATTTTAAAATAAATAAATTGTTATTAAAATTTATATTGAAAAATGTGTAATTTGAAATTTAAAATAAAGTGTTGTTTAAACATGTTAAGTTTTGGAGTTTTTAGTATAAATTCAAACAATTTTTTTAGCTAAATCTTAATTTTTGTTGTTTAAAATGGGGTTTTGAATGCATATATAGATTCAACACCCTGAAAATTCTTAGGGTACTAAGATTGTGGAGAGTTTACAACTCAATCTCTTGATTCCAAGAACACACTGAAAGTGTAGAAAATATATACTATGACTAAAAAATAATAACAAACATTTTCTATATATGTGAAAAGAAACAAATAAAAAAGAAACCATAAATAATAATAATAATAATATGCCTAGACAATGATAAGGTGTTGGTCATTCCATGATGTAAAGGTTATGGGTTCAAAATTTCATAGGCAAAAGTCCAGCTATAATAATGTTGTTATGAAGTAAGACAAGTATCCTAGATAATTTTGATAAATTAAATTTCCACATTTTAATAATAAGCTTAAAATAAAAATTTATTACCATTATTTAAACAGTTTTTCCAATTTTCATTACTATTGTTTAATAGTTTTTCAAATATTAATGAAGTGTAATAGGTTTTTCGAAATGTTAATGAAGTGTAAAGAGAAAGCTTAGTTGTTAATGTGGCATTCATACTTTTTGAATTAATATTTTCCAAAAATTTAACTTTAAAAAATGATTTTGTTTAGAAACCAAAAAAATAAATTTAACTAAATATGCATTAAGTGAACCCAATTTCGTATCATTACTCACCATTCAAATGAAGTACACCTATGTACTAAATGATTCAATAAACTGAAAATTAAGATGAAACAAAGGAATACACCCATACTCGATGAATATAAATTTATAATTTTCTTTTACAATTAAAAAAAATTGAATGAGTTATAAATAAAAGTATTTTTAGTTTTTATAGACAGATGATGGAGTATGGACTTTTCAATATAATAATTATATGATATGATATTATAAATAATTTGTTTTATCAATATAATTAAAAATTATAGTATAGATAATTATAGCTAATATAGATTTACTTTAATGTAGATTTACAAAGTGTTTGGAAAAATTACATTTCTTGTCATTCGAAACGAGACTTTCATTTTGAGAAGTTTGATTTATTTAGTAAATTTGGATTTATTATAGCTAATATAGATTTACTTTAATGTAGATTTACAAAGTGTTTGGAAAAATTACATTTCTTGTCATTCGAAACGAGACTTTCATTTTGAGAAGTTTGATTTATTTAGTAAATTTGGATTTAGATAAATTACTAGGACTTAATATAATATTAATTTAATTAATTAATTTATTTATTATTTTTCCTTTCTTTCAGTTTTTATTGTAATTTTTTACAATATTGAGTTATAAAATTAGTTAAAAAATATTTTAGAAAATATACATAATTTTAATATATTTACCATTCACAATATCTTGAGGATTTTATTCACTATGATATTTATAAATTTTAAACCGACACTATTGTTATAAAGGAAAAATTATATTAAAAAAAATTAATTATTTTATAAAAATATATATATTTAAATATAAGTCAATGAATGTGAATATATTTTGCGGATATATCACATGATAAAAAATTTAAGGAAAATGAGTTGTCTTTAGTGCGATTTTTTGGAATGTAATAGGGTGGAAAAAATTGAGGTGAAATCTTGATTTGTGTTATTTAAATTGGTTTTTTGACTATATATATATGGATTCAGCACCCTCAAAAACCTCTAGAGCACTTCTATTGTGCAAGGGTTACCCATCAAACTTATGATTTCAATAAAATTATTCCTCTTCTTCCTCTTCTACGCACCTAGGAAAACCATGCTCAACAAGGGGTTGAGTAGGGGGTATATTACAAACCATTTTTTGAGTTTCCCATTCTTGATTGTCATTTTCCCATCTCTACAACTAATATAGGCATCAATAGTAGATAACCAAGGTCTCCCTAAGATGAGAGGGTACCCATTAAAATTTGTCTTAGTTTGGAGTACGAAAAAATCAGTGGGGTAATCCCAGGAATCGATGGAAACCATAACATCCTCAATGACACCCTTAGGTGTTACTATGGATTTGTTTGCAAGTTGCAACATTGTTTTCGTTTTCCTTAGGGCTCCTTGGAGGTTAATCTTAAGCACGGTTTCCCTAGTCATGACATTGATTGCAAGCCCTAGATCTATAAGGGTATTGGCGATTACAATAATATTGATATGGACATCCACTATCCGACTACTAGGATCCAAATACATTGGGGAAATGGCGATCAACCAATTTCCTAATGACATTGATAGTGGGGGCATCCTTCGTCTTCCTTCCTAGCCTCTTAAAGTATTCTTCCATGATGAGTTTATTATATAAGGGAACATCTTTGATGGGCTATAGGAGAGGGGTTTTGAAACCCAACTTTTTTAGTTCTCCCAGTATTTTAGCCTATTCTAGGGTGTGTGGTTTGGAATGGACCAACCTCTTAGGATATGGAGGTATGTTGGTTTGAGGAGTACTTTGTCCCTTCTCTCCTTCATTATCTTCCGATCGAGAAGGTGGGTGAACAGTAGGAAGTACCTACCAAGATCTGCGGTTGATTTCTTGGATTTTTACAACATATGTAGGATATAAAGTTTCTCCACTATGGACTTGATGGGCTTGCTTATTATTTGGGTTCAAATTAGGTTGAACAAGCATTTGGGATTTCTTAGGTGGATCCTTTTGGGGTAGATGTGGTTAAGGAGGATGAGGCATTAGGGCAGGTGGTTGGGTTGCTTGAGGCCTCCAACCTTGTGAGGGATTACCCCATTGAGGTGGTTGGTGCTGATATGGTTAGGAAGGGGGAATGGCAGGTTGAGGAGGATTTGGCCAAGGAGAAGTCATGGACCATGGTGAGTTGTTTGGATGATACTAGGACTAGAAAGGTGCATTATGACTTGTGTTGAAAGAAGGAGGATGATGTATACCTTGCATACCTTTTTTATATGACCTAGGGCCTTGTGGCCTCCTTTGGTGGATGAAGCAAAGTTTCTCCATGCCTCCTTCTGCTCCTTGATACACTACTTTCAGACGTAGAAGAGATGGACACTTGTCAGTTGCATGATTTTCTTCACACACCGAGCATATTTCCATTACATTCAATGGACACTCATTTCTATGGTGCCTCAAGTTGGTGCATGTAGGAAAAAATATGGATAATTCCCTTTCTGCATCCTCTTGTTTCTTCTTGATATGCATTGTGTC
>APFE031535891.1:0-14071 GCA_000404065.3 Pinus taeda | reverse complement strand
GGTATATATTATTGTTGGTTGAAGATTATCTAAATCTCTGAAGAAAGTTGCAACTATTGTGTTTTTCAAGTATTGTTGAGATCATGAAGGTGTTGTAAAAGCTTGTGTTTAGATCTACTTCAGTACATAACAGATGTGTGAGTCAAAAACTAGTGTCAAGTCACTTATTCTCGATGCTAAAATTCAATCGTTTTTTTTATTACTAGAGAGAGTTACCCATTTGGCTAAAATCCAATATAGATATTGGGAGTATAAAGATCTAGACCATACTTATATCTAAGGTTGTAAAGTTAGTACAAAATCTAAATGGAATGGACTCTAGTAGACTAGATTGACATTAGGTGATAACCCTGATAAGCAATCATAGTTTTTCTATTGGCTCAAGTTTTGGGCACATGATGAGTCTAATTGTTGGAGCCTTCGTTAATTTTGAATGATTTTGACCAGTTTTCACTGACCAAAGGGCAGGAAAAGGACAAATGACAACAACGATTGGGTGGCAGAACGAACAGTTGTGAAGGAGTGATGGCAAGGCAAAGGCAGCCAAGGAGACGGGAAGGCGCAAGCAGCCAAGACAGAAAGCAGCCGAGCAAGAACTGGAAATCTACACAATCGGGAAGGACATGAAAGGGGAAGAACAGAGAGGAAGAAGGTTGTTGTTGAACCCGCAAGAAGCAGAAGTAGATGGTTGCAAAAGAGGTACGCGGGTGTAGATGCTGAAGCAGAGAGAGCTGGGATCCGAGGGACTCGGTTGCGAAGCTAATCTAACCCGAGCGATTGAGTCAGGTATTCTATGTAATGTTTATGGCGAAATGCCGGATTATGATGTATTATGTTATGCTAAATTAATATAAGATAGAGCTAATGGTTGTTGCGACTTCTAATGCATTGAGCACCATGATTTGTGGGCCTATTAAAATTTTAAGTAGTCTGCATGTTGCATGTAAATGGTAATTCATAGATTGATGTGAGGATGTTGTTGGTTATGTGTTCTTTATGATGGATCTATGCGTATGAGTTATGGGTACTGTTATCTTTGTTTCATGTAATATGGATGCATATGTGTGTGATCGCCTATGCCCGGTTATATTCTCTCGACCCCATGCTGAACCCTTCTCCCTTTTAGTCGCGGCGCGCTTCGGGTGAGACTCCTTGCCCTTCGGGGTGAGGTGAAAATGCCAGCGTTGTCCTAGACTACATCGGACCATTGTTGGCCTCATGTGCCTAAACCTAGGGTTTTTTCCCTCATGACTCTTTCGAGCCAACACTAACCTTGATGTTGTACAACATTCAAATACTTGTTTTACCTTGAAGGAAATGATGTAATGTTGCAAGGGTTGCATGATCAATTGTACGTGACACCCTTCATTTTTTGGACCAATTTGCAAACCCTGACATTAGGCAAGTTATTTAAGCATATATTTTGTATAGGCATTTGTTTTTTGCTAGAGTTGCCAATTTGGCTAAAATCCAATGTAGATGATGGAAGTATAAAGATCTAGACTATACTTATATCTAAAGTTGTAGAGTTAGTACAGAGGCTAAATGGAATGAGTTCTAGCAAACAAGATCAACATTAGGTGATAACCATAGTAAGCAAACATAGTTTTTTCTATTGGCTAGTGTTTTGGGCACATGATGAGGCTAATCTTGATGTTGTTGTACAATACTCAAATACTTGTTATACCTGAATTGAAATGATATAATGTTGCAAGCACTCCATGATTGGTTGTACTTGACACCCCTGAGTTTTTGGTCCAATGTGTAAAACCTAGCCTTATGCAGGTTATCTAAGCATACATGTTGTAGCACATGGAATCATCCCTCTCATGCATGGATAGGATGTAGGATCGATTTTTGGAATGAACCAGTTGATTGTGGTAGGTACTCTTACGTTGGCTCGATGTTGTTGGAGATGTTCAATATTCTATTAAGGAGAGAATGTATGAAGCAATCTTAGAATGTCAGATAGTTGGGACCAAGTCATGGTTAAGGAGGAATTTAACATGCAAATGAAAATATTTTCTAGAGAACTAGTGAGTACAATGGTTGCCATCCATGTAGCTCAACAAATGGATTTCCATTTATATGGACATCAATATCATATTTGCTTATGTACAAAAGGAAGGAGCAAGTAAGCCCAATAATGAAGAAACTAAAGATGAGAACATGACTCAAATCAAGACAAAGACAACAAATCAATAAGTAGAAGATTAGATAAGAAGATAAACATTAAGGAATCATATCATAAATGCTTAGCAAAAATTATTAAGGGGGAGTTTTGGAATATTATAATTACATTGGTAATGAATCTAGAAAGCTCTAGATCTAGTTTTGTTTTGAGACCATGGTTTAAGTAACCCATTGTATTTGTATAATGAAGGCTATATAAAGGCTTTTAAAGTTTGTTATAAGCTGCCTCAAGTAGTCAAGCTCGTGGGAAGTGGCCAATGATACAAGAATAGGTTGAGATGAGCCGCAACTCATCCGTGTGGTTGTTTTCTTGTTATTGGTTAATGATTTCTGTCTCACTTTATTTTTATTTCTAACAAGTCTGGACACTCTCTCCGCTCATGGAAAACGCCACCCTCCTATAGGTTCTACACACTCCCCACCCATGGAAAAATGACCCCCCTGACCCTCATGTGAATCCCTCTCCTCCTCCCCAAGAAGGCTCACGATTTTCTTGCATGGCAATACATGGATCCATCTTGAAAAACAAGGTGGGTTCTTTTTCTATCACTGGATAATGTTTTCCCTCTATCCCAATGACCCCCCATATCTTCATAATTGTGGGTGGTTGGTTTCCCAACTACCCAAATTTAAATTATGAAAGATAAGTAACAATTCGGTTTTTTATTTTTTTAAATAAAACGTAATTAATTATATCTACAGACAGGAAAAAAAAAGTTGTGCATACATCTTTCTCTATATGCATTATCCAACTTCCACTTATTTTGGCATATATGAAGATATTTCCCTTTCCCTCACTGAAATTTGAAATTCCTTCAACAATATCTACCAGATTTCCAGTAGATTCAATTCATCCCATCCCATCCCAGACAATATTTTACATGAAGAGACCACCTATAAAATGTAAAAGCAATTCATCAACCACTAATAAAATTAGATGAACGAACATTTTCCATGACCACATTTATAAAGGACAAAGTTGCTTTTCAATGACCACATCCATCAAGGACAAAGTAGCAAGGTGTGACAAAATCGCTTAAAAGGTTTTCGACCCCGCAGCATATCTTACACTTCAAGATCCTCCAGCAACAATATAGGCAAAGGAATCAGAATAGGCATGGGCAGAGACTGATCCAGATCGAAGATCCAAAAGCAAAGACAACAGTAACAGAGGTACCAACACCGTCAGCAATTGTTTAAGCACCACTAGCAGAAGGAGCAATTGTATTCATATTAAAGTGAAAACTACCTTATCTAGCCCATTGAGATGGAGAAGAAACTGAAAGGAATATCGTACATCAGTATAAATATTGTGGGAAATATAAAATTTGAGGATGATCATATACTTCAACAGACACATTATCAGCCACGATACCATACACAGCAAAAATCCCTGATGGAATCGCCATTTTTTTCAAATATAAGGCAAATACTCTTGCGATATAGTATCATAGGGCTCCAGCTGTAATGAGGAACCATGATACGGAATATATCTCACTTGGAAAACTACGGTGGGGCTATCCATGGGTTTATGATTTTATATAAAATCAATTGGGAACATCGGCCCTTCATAGAGAAAACGCAAATAAACTTAAACGCATAAAATTCCTGAATAACTTAAAAACCGTTTGAAGCATGAACATATTCATATACAGTCAACCAAATTCCAAGTTTAAACCTATGACCTATCTATCATTCGAGGTTGATGTAAAAGCGTCCTCGGCCATTATAATATTAAAATTGACGTAGAAAACATCCATCAGATCTTATGTTGTACTCCCAAGTCTATAATTGTCAATTGGGTTGGTTCATTTATATTATAGCAGCATGAAATCAACCCAACCTCGTGGCATATCTACCCTATAGTGCCTCAGTGAACTGCAAACTAAACCTCGCCAACGATTCATCAGAAACATTTATTATGAAACAATTTATTTAGGTTTCCTCGTTTATATTAAAGCAGATTGAAATTAACCCAACATCGCGTCAAATCTACCCTATATTGCCCGGGTAAACTGTAAACCAAACCAAGCCAATACTTCGTCGGAAAGATTTATTATGAAACAATTTATTTAGTATCAATATTGTTTAAACCCTTGAAAGCTGAGAGAAGGGAATAATGGGTATCCGTTTGCCCATAGCCAATGGCCGAGGAAAGGAACTCAGTTAACTTTGTCTTTATTTAGTACTAAAGTTATTTTGAACTATTAAAAGTTGAGAAAATGGAGTATTGTGTACCTGTTTGCCTAGCGCTGATGGCTTGAGGACAGGATCCCTGCTGTCTTTCACAACTGAGCTCGCCTTTGGAATGAACAATGTTCAATTTGGAGCAAGTAATATGTGATATTTTCCTATTAAATGCACAAACAGGCTTTAATTTACAAAATATACAAGGATAAGATATAATGATAAATCATTTCATACAGCCATGAAAAATAATATTAATAAATCTAAAAAAATAAAGAGAGGACGGTTTAAGCCAGGAGTCTAAGGAATATAAAAACATTTAGTGGAAAATGAACAATAGATTAAGATACCTCAACGGAATCCATTAGGGATCGACATGCAGCGTGGTGAGTTGATTTAACTCCCCATTCTCAGCTCTATTTCTCCAATTATGCTTCAAGCTCCAGCAGATTCAAATCCAATTCACCTTCCAGCCTTTACAACTTTACAATTTCACATATACATCAACACGACATATAACATGAAAAAGACAGGCACGCACCAGGAAAACAAAGAAGAAGAATCAACCACAAAAAATTCACAGAGATCACATGGGAAGCGCTTCCATAGACCAACATAAACAAACGAGGCAGAGACCAGAACGTAACATATATAAAGGAGGAGGTGAATGTGAATAATCAGAGCTGGGAGCAGCTTCCTTTCTCTCTGTAACAACTTGCATTGAATTAAATTCGTTCGTTCTATCTCGAACCGACCTCTTCTCTGTTTCTCTCTCCACTGATATTTGAAACTCAGAGGATAACACTTAATAATAATCAGTAGATTCATTGCACTCCATCTAGCACTATCCGCTATTTTGCATGGACAGACCACCTGTAAAATGAAATAATAATTCATATCGAAGCATTAATAAAATTAAATGGAAGGCACATTTACTATGAATGACAGACATTAAAGGACTATAGTAAATTAACATAAATAGTGTGAGGAATTGAAAATTTTGAAGCGCTCATCCGTCAGGATACCATACGTCCAATAACCCTGATGGATTTGCCACATTTTTCCATCTACCGTGCACAATTATTGACATTTTGCACAGTTATTCTTCATCTTTATAAATGGAAACTGGGCTTTCTCACCTAGACGAACGACAGTGCTCGGATTTGAGCGTCCTCGTGAGGATGGAAACACAAGTCTGCCAGACAAAGAAAAGAAATATGCATCTGAAAGGTAATCGAAATGAAACCGCGGCCACCATTACAGTGCACAGGGTATAGGTCCGCCAGACAAAAAAATGCAGGTGAAAGGTCATCGAAATAAAACAGCGGCCACCATTACAGTGCACAGGTTATATAAGGCGGCTCCGTATTTACTTTTAACATGCCACGACCCACACGCAACTCAAGGAAACTGCATCGACCACCCTCGCACGCATGAGAAGATGCAGTCATTAAATGTTACGTATCCTAGTTAAAAGAAAAGCTCTCTAATCAATCATGATTATTTTATTTACCTCACCGACATATGCTCTGTAGATGCAGTCATTAAATGTTACGTATCCTAGTTAAAAGAAAAGCTCTCTAATCAATCATGATTATTTTATTTACCTCGCTGTATATCTCTCCGATTAAGTTTAGTAAAGAAAAGCTCTCTAATCAATCATGATTATTTTATTTACCTCATCGACATATGCTCTTTATATCTCTCCGATTAAGTTTAGTTCCTTCACCGACATATAGCAACGGCTCGGAATGCTTTTTTTTCCAAACTTTCACCGACATTTATCTTCATGACTTTATAAAAAACAATAGGGAGAATTGCGAGTTTTTCTTTACATTTTATTTAGAAAGAAAGAAATTAGTTTTGTTTCTTCATGTGTTTGGTTATTTTTTTATAAAATTTTATTATAGTTGAATAAACTATTCAAAATTCAAGAAAAATATTTAATTATATAGGTTAAATTTTCAAATAGAAAATAAGATAAACCATAAATTTATGGAGTTGTTTTTAGTGTCATTTTTTGGACTTTACGGTGTCGGAATCTAGTAGAAACATTTGAGGTGAAATCTTGATTTGTGATATTTAAACTGGATTTTTTTTATTGTATACATATTTATCTTCATGACTTTATAAAAAACAATAGGGAGAATTGCGAGTTTTTCTTTACATTTTATTTAGAAAGAAAGAAATTAGTTTTGTTTCTTCATGTGTTTGGTTATTTTTTTATAAAATTTTATTATAGTTGAATAAATTATTTAAAATTCAAGAAAAATATTTAATTATATAGGTTAAATTTTCAAATAGAAAATAAGATAAACCATAAATTTATGGAGTTGTTTTTAGTGTCATTTTTTGGACTTTACGGTGTCGGAATCTAGTAGAAACATTTGAGGTGAAATCTTGATTTGTGATATTTAAACTGGATTTTTTTTATTGTATACATAGATTCAGCGTCCTCAAAAACCCCTAGGGCATTTAGATTGTGCAGAGTTTCCCATCAAACTTATGACTTCCCCTAGAGCATTTACATTGTGCATAGTTTCCCATCAAACTTATGACTTCAATAAATTATTGCCAAATTTTTAAAAAAATCGTCAAAAAACTTCCAAAAAATCACCCTCAAAACAACTCATAAACCTATTCCTATTCCTATAATTTTTATTGATAGAGATATGATAATATTCCTATATAATAAAACAAATTCCAAAATTAAACTTTAACCTAGGATTCGATATTAAGTGTTAGGTTAATATAAAGTCTTGGATCATAAAATGTATAAAAGTACAACATTCAATTAACACAAACCTAAGTTAGGTTAATATAAAGTCATGCATCATAAAAAGCATAAAAATACAACATTCAATTAACCAAATATATATATAAACTTGAACCTAGGATACCACGTTAAGGTAAAAACATATTGAGTGTTAGGTTAATATAAAGTCACGACCTTACTGTAAAAACATATTGAGTGTTAGGTTAATATAAAGTCATGGATCATAAGATTTGTAAAAAATACAACATTCAATTAACAAAACACAAAAATATTTGTATTACAAATTAAGAGTATTTTTTTTATTATTTATGTGGCTAAGTAGATATTGTAATGGTTTTTTTTCTCAAATTCATATTAGTTTTGGTTTGGTTTCACCAAAAAAAAAAAAAAAAAAAAAAAAACTTATAGTATAACATTATATATTGAAATATATAATTTTTAAAAAATAATTTAATTTATTTATGGTCAATTTGATTGGATATCATATTGAATATGTTATTGTCCTTTGCTTCTATTAATGTGTTCATTACTTATATTAATTAACCGAAGTACATAAATCACATTAAAATGGGCATTTATGATACATTTTGTTTTGTGAAAGTGATAAAATTATTGCTAATGAGTATAATCATTTTATATTCTTATTATAAAAATCGCTAATGATTAATATATTCTAATAAAATATATATATTATTTAAAATTACATATATAATTTAAAATGATTATTTAAAATCATATATGTAATTTAAAAAGATTTATTAATGGTATGTGAGATATATTTTTATTTTTACATTATATTTTTAAGGGGTAGAGGTCACTTATGTTTTTGTGCAAACTTAACTACATATGATAAATTTTACACTATTAATGAATTAATGATATTCAAAATAATAAAAGGTTTGTATTCACAAACCAAGATATAATAGAAATTTATGATAGGACCTCTATACTCAGGTCTAATAATAAAATTTTCATAAGACCGTACCCACAAACTATAAAAAAAAAACCAAATGTAAACTATTAATAATTATTTCTATGTTGCAATACAAGTAATGTTAATTTACAAAATTTAACAATGCATTTAATTACAATTAAAATGAATCTAATTATAACATTTTAAATTTTTAAATTTTCTACTTTTATTATTTTCTACTTTTATTTAGCTATATTTAAACTAAGTGGCGAGGACTAGCTACTCTTGTAGCCCTTATTTATATTTGTATTGGTGGAGTTTTTTATTATATTACAATCTTAAGTGTAGTTCTCTTAATTTATGTTTTTACTCGTGATTAATTTTTTATTATAATTTTTTATTAAGTTTATGATGAAATTTCAAATTTGATATATTTTAATATATATGGAGAGAGAAAAATAATATGAAAAGAATTAAATAGAATAAGAAAAGAAATCAATTCCATAATTAAATTAAATCAAAATTAAAATATTTATTATTATATAATATATATAAGGAGTTTATGTGAATTATATTGAAAAAAAAAAGAAAAAAAAAAACTATACAGTAAAGAAAGGAAAAATTGGGAAAATCTTATATAGTAAAATTGAAAATTGAACCTACATAAAACATTTTAGTGATTATAGAAAAGTAAATGTTTATTAAGGGTTTTGGAGTTTTTTTAGTATAAAGCCTCTAATTATTACAAGTGTTTGTCAGTTATTCTTGTTTAATGTTATTTAATTGAGGTAAATGAGACTTTGTAGTCAAAGGCTTAGAGAAAAGCCTAATGAAACTCAAAAGAATATTTTATGGAATTTAGATAGGAATATATATGTTTTTTTATTATTATTAAGGATTGGAGGAAACTTAGAACTCTCAGGAGGCTCTAAACGAATTGCTAACTTCCATGCGGTTGTGACAGTTAAAGTTCTTGGTTCCTCTCATTCCCTAGGGACAAATAGATCTCAGTGGGATGAAAGGGGTTTTCGATGATTATTTTTTGGGAAAAAGGAAGAGATAGAAGGGAACTGCAAGACCTGACCAATATTGATAAGTGTATAAGCACGCCACTGTGGAGTAGAATTCTTACGCTGGGCTGGAACTAGTGGAAGACTCCACTACAGACAAAGGTCGATAAATTCTTAGGGTGGACCTTGGAGGGGTCTCGATGCCTGTAAAATGACTTGATTCGGTCATAGTCACAACAACTGCTCTGGAAGTTAGGGAAGCTTGGGGGGAGATACGGACATGATTGAAATTCTCATTGGAAGGGAGGAGAGCGCTCTTCAGATTGAGTTCCTCGGTTGCCTAATCCTATACAGATAAGTGTGTTTGAAGCTTTGATGTTTTGAAATAAAAGGTTTGCAAGTGCATGTATTTTGAGTTTCACTGGTGCATATGAAATTTCTATATAGACATTGTCAAACTTAGTCAATGTGCAATAGAAACAGAGCTATAAATTTAAGTTCCATATTATAAGCATGTAATGTAAGTGAACACTCGTATATGACCTGAGTTGGAACCCTTGCAGGAAAAGAAGATATTCACAATTCGGTATTGTTGTAACCTAAGTGTGTAGACAAAAGACGTAGGCTTAGTCATGGGAAGCTAGTTGAGAACATGGCATGTTAGGTAGTTCTACAAATAAATTGGGTCGGGTTAATTCAACCCTCAGTAGAAACACCGAAATCTTGAAAAGTCATGTACCCAGCAAAGGAAAACAATAAAGAAATCCTTGTGGGTCGTGACAGATTCGGAAGGCCTCCAATTTCCTCAAAACCCGAGGTTGGAGGGGAGAGTGTATCCAACTAACTGTGGAAGACCATCAAAGTGTAGGTAAAATCTATAGTAAACATATGCAAGTTAATTAATAGCGTCAATAATCTTTAATAGTAACCGATAATATTGCTTTAAAACAAGTAAAGACAAAATAGAGCAAGTATTGCAGAGGCTATGGCATTTTATTTGTACAATAGTTTCACTTGGCCTTAACTCTGGAAAAATAGGGAAGAACTATTTCGTGCCAAATAATAATAAGAAAAAATATAAGAGATTTCTTGAACAATTACAAGAAAAACGGTATGTGGAAAGTAAGTAGAGATCTTTCATAGAAATTAAATTAAGCACTATCACAAAAATGATAACCGCATAAAGCGAGAATAAACCCTCATGGAAAGGGTTTCATATACCAAGGATCTAACCATAACATAATCCAGGAATTGTAGTATCACTGTAAAACAAAGAAGATATATAATAATCTGCAAATTCTTGAGGAGGAAACATTTGTCACATCCGAATAACCAAGAACCTAGAAAGTTGTCATGTTCTTAACAAATTACATGGAGAGTAGGATTCAACGCCATGGACAAACTCTATTCAGGGATGGTTAGAACTCTATATTACAGAAAACGTATTCTAGTAAGAAGTAGAGTCCACACAACCGTCCTTTAAGACGAACCATCAAATACATACAAGCCTTGGAAAATAAGGCACTTGGTTAATGTCTAGTGTATTTGAGGTACTTCCCTCCAAAGGATACGTCAGCAGAGAAAATAAGAAGATGAACCTTTACCTGCAACCCAACAGATTCAGTTAGATGTTCGGGTGAATCATAGGAAGGTTAACCCTGAGAAGGTAAAGGCAAGAAGATTACATGTAGATGAAATGTTGTGAACCACCATCGCGAGACCACCTTGCATTTACCAGAAGAACAAAATATTTCATTGATCCACGAAGTCAGGGTGTACCGTGTACCGGAGTCGATATTAGACAAGCCACCCCGAGCTATTAACCTAGAACTAAGACCCTATGAAATAGTCGAGGAACCAAGCGAGTTAGACTGATAAACGCTTCTGAACGAGAGGGTTTCTCAAGAAACAAAGAAAAATATAAAGAAGGGTAGAAATTCAGTCGAAATAACATACCAAACAGCCATGTAAGGGTGATAAACTAGTTTCTGAGGTGCAAACCCTCGGCGTAACAGAGGAAAAAAACATATGTTGAAAAGTGGCGTTGTCGAAGCAAGGGAAGGAAGAATGAACACTGTGAGTAAGGGTTTATGAGGGTAGTTACCCTAACTGCCCTCCAAACGACCATAGTCGATGATCAAGGACGAGGAGTCGATGGTGTAGATGCGAACAAGTGGCTAGCACATCGAGGAACACATAAAGTTTGAGAAGCTTCGTAGATTAATGCTTTGTGTCACACATAACTTCAAAACTTAACCTTATGAAGTTGAGTTAACCAAAGCTGTGGACATAAACCATTAAAGAACCCTTGTAAATATGTATGCTTCCAAATCTTGGTGTAACTATTAAATAATCTGCAAATTCTTGAGGAGGAAACATTTGTCACATCCGAATAACCAAGAACCTAGAAAGTTGTCATGTTCTTAACAAATTACATGGAGAGTAGGATTCAACGCCATGGACAAACTCTATTCAGGGATGGTTAGAACTCTATATTACAGAAAACGTATTCTAGTAAGAAGTAGAGTCCACACAACCGTCCTTTAAGACGAACCATCAAATACATACAAGCCTTGGAAAATAAGGCACTTGGTTAATGTCTAGTGTATTTGAGGTACTTCCCTCCAAAGGATACGTCAGCAGAGAAAATAAGAAGATGAACCTTTACCTGCAACCCAACAGATTCAGTTAGATGTTCGAGTGAATCATAGGAAGGTTAACCCTGAGAAGGTAAAGGCAAGAAGATTACATGTAGATGAAATGTTGTGAACCACCATCGCGAGACCACCTTGCATTTACCAGAAGAACAAAATATTTCATTGATCCACGAAGTCAGGGTGTACCGTGTACCGAAGTCGATATTAGACAAGCCACCCCGAGCTATTAACCTAGAACTAAGACCCTATGAAATAGTCGGGGAACCAAGCGAGTTAGACTGATAAACGCTTCTGAACGAGAGGGTTTCTCAAGAAACAAAGAAAAATATAAAGAAGGGTAGAAATTCAGTCGAAATAACATACCAAACAGCCATGTAAGGGTGATAAACTAGTTTCTGAGGTGCAAACCCTCGGCGTAATAGAGGAAAAAAACATATGTTGCAAAGTGGCGTTGTCGAAGCAAGGGAAGGAAGAATGAACACTGTGAGTAAGGGTTTATGAGGGTAGTTACCCTAACTGCCCTCCAAACGACCATAGTCGATGATCAAGGACGAGGAGTCGATGGTGTAGATGCGAACAAGTGGCTAGCACATCGAGGAACACATAAAGTTTGAGAAGCTTCGTAGATTAATGCTTTGTGTCACACATAACTTCAAAACTTAACCTTATGAAGTTGAGTTAACCAAAGCTGTGGACATAAACCATTAAAGAACCCTTGTAAATATGTATGCTTCCAAATCTTGGTGTAACTATTAAAAATACATATGACATGTCTAAGATAAAACATCTTTTTTCTTTCTTTTTTTGTAAACTGTGGTTCACGGTCACTGAGTGGCCACCGCTACATCCACAGGAAAATATCGGGGCAGATCCACCTGAAGGGATCTGCCCATCGGCCAATCTTAACAGGCTTAACCCCGAGGGCGTCGAGGAGATTTGACCCCGTGACCTCCCAAACTGGGAAAGTGCTTTAGCAAGAGGAACTTGACCATTTGAGCTATCCCTTGGGGCTGAAACATCCTTTAAGGGTTATTGCATACAATGAAGGTAATTTTGATATAGTATAGATCAGTAACCAAACTGGGAAAGTGCTTTAGCAAGAGGAACTTGACCATTTGAGATAAAGAAAAAGAGGCAATGGGAGATAGAGATATAGATGGAGGGGGTAGAGATGTGCTTACACTGAAATCAATGCACATTATTAATCTAATTACTTTGAAATTAATGTGCATCATACATCTATTTGCATCAAGTCAGAAATCAACATCTACACTGAAATCAATGCATCTAGTGCAAATAATCAAATAGGATTAGAAATCAACATTTACATTAAAATCAATATATGTAGTGTAAACAATCAAATAGGATTACAAACCAACATCTACACTAAAATAAATGCATCTACTGAAAGTAATAAAATAGGATTAGAAATCATTATCTACACTAAAACCAATGCATCCAGTGCAAGCAATCAAATAGGAGTAGAAATCAACATCAACATTGAAATCAATGCATCTAGTGTAGGGTATTAAATAGGATTAGTAATAAACTTCTACACTAAAATCAATGCATTTAGAGCAAGCAATCAAATAGGGGTAGAGATCAACATCTAGACTGAAATCAATGCATCTAATGTAAGGTATTAAATAGGATTAGAGATCGACATCTACATTGAAATCAATGCATCTAGTGCAAACGATCATTAAGGATTAGAAATCAATATCTACACTGAAACAATGCTTCTAGTGCAAGCAATCAATTAGGAGTAGAAATCAAGAACTACACTTAAATCAATGCATCTAGTGTAAGGTGTTAAATAGGATTAGAAATCGACATCTACATTGAAATCGATGCATCTAGTGCAAGAGATCAAATATGACTAGAAATCAATATCTACACTAAAACCAATGCAGCTTGTGCAAGTAATCAAATAGGAGTAGAAATCAACATCTACACTATAATCAATGCATCTGGTGTAAGGTATTAAATAGGATTAGAAATTGACATCTACACTGAAATCAATGCATCTAGTGCAAGTGATCAAATAGTATTAGAAGTCAACAAGTACACTAAAATCAATACATCTATTTTAGTCAAAAACAAAAATATTTGTGACTTTCTAGATCTAGCTTATATGTTTGTATTTGTCTATGTGTGTATCTTTCTTCTTCCCTCTCTATTAACCTTCCATTCTGTGTTTATCTCCCTCCCTCTATCCTTCTCTCTCTCCCCTCCCCCTCTCCTCCATCTCTCTCTCTCTCCACCTCTCCCTCCCTTTCTCTATCTTTCTCTTATTCCCACTCCCCCCGCCATCTATATCTATATCTCCATCCAT
>APFE031535887.1:0-17359 GCA_000404065.3 Pinus taeda | reverse complement strand
TTTGTTGTACTTTGTAATTTTGAAGAATTTGAATAAAGCTTTGATGTTCTCAACATGGAAGGAGATGTGAAGTAGACGTCATGGAGCATATTAGAATGTAAGGTAGAGTAGATTCCATTTTGTAATTTTGCTTTGATTTCATTATGTCATTTGATTGTTTTTAAGTTTGATAGATTAGATTTTCTATTCATGCAATTTTAATTCATGTAAGTGTGTTCAACCGGTTGATTGTAGATTAGTTTTTCTTTACATGTTTTTTTGCATCAAATAGTGACATGAGAATTACCTCTCTATTGACTTTGTTTTTTTTAGCTTTTCAATTTCAGTTATGTTTTGATTTCAGTCTTATTCATTTACTTTGTTAGCTAGTTTACATATCAACTCACTCATTTCATTGACGGTTGCCTCCGAAAGCCATAGCGAGACTAACTGGCGAGGGATCGAAATATGAATGTTGTGATTTGATTTTAGTTTACTTTTCTGCAATTAGATATTGGATTGCTCATTTCATTGACGGTTACCTACGAAAGCCATAGCGAGACTAACTGGCGAGGGATCGAAATATGAATGTTGTGATTTGATTTAGTTTACTTCTCTGCAATTATATATTGGATTGCTCATTTCATTGACGGTTACCTACCAAAGCCATAGCGAGACTAACTGGCGAGGGATCGAAATATGAATGTTGTGATTTGATTTTAGTTTACTTTTCTGCAATTAGATATTGGATTGCTCATGTCATTGACGGTTACCTCCGAAAGCCATAGCTAGACTAACTGGCGAGGGATCAAAATATGAATGTTGTGATTTGATTTTACTTTTTATTAGTTTGTAGTTTTTGATTTGTTTGAGTTCAATAGCTTAACTTTTATTTCCGTATTTAGACAAGCAGCAGAGACAGTGATTTCATGATCAGTGTTTCATATTTTGTTTGATTGAAGTAGCTGCATACTTACACTTTTGTTTAAGTACTAATTCCATCAATAACATGTTTTTAAGATCTTTTGAAGTGCTAAGTTTTGGAAGTTACCATTAGAGACATAAACCTTGTCTTGAAATCTACATCCATACTTGACCTTTAAAAGTATTCTTAAGACCTTATAATATGATTTCCATTTGCATTAGACACTTTAGGAGATCAAGAAAAACAAAACCCCAAAACAAAATAAAATCTATAAAACAACGAAGTAAGAAAAAGGTTAACTAAGCACATATGGTGCACCACACTTCATCAATTTACAATACCCGGATTGGTAATTTATGTAGAGCAATTTAAGACGTTAAATTGACTAGATATTTTTGGCGCCGTTGCTGGGGAAGTGTAATTAGGAGACCTTATTTCTTACATCTAAAAAAAAATTAATAATTCTTGAGTATGCTCTCCTCCTACACTTTGTGTAATCTGGAGGATCAGAAAAATGATTGTTATGTAAAAAAAAAAAATTAATAATCCTTGAGTATGCTCTCCTCTTACACCTTGTGTGATCTGGAGGATCAGAAAAATAATTGTTATGTTAAAAAAGAAAAGAAAAAAAAATGAGACAAAATAAACTTCATTATTTCAATTGATTCAAAAAATAAAAAAAAAATAAAAAATAAATGAAACCCAACTGCTTTGATAGGTTCAAACTGTCCAAGATTGACTGGTTATGGTTTGTAGTGGTCCTCAAAACATTGTATTATGTTTTAATAAGGTTTTGCAACTTAGCTGCGGAATGTAGCCTGATTCCGCAGCTAGTTGAGAATTTCGCAGCTGATTTCAAGGTTTAGCAGGTTACAGGCGTCCAATGAAGAAACCGACCACATGGGCATCTCCAGAATTGTCCTGACATGGATCTTATCCTAGTCACCCAGCTCAAATTGATAAAAAACCAGCCTAAGACCTCAGTCAAAGTCCTGTTTTTAGCATGTTTTCTTTGAAGACTTTGTTGCCTGAAATTGAAAATCATTAATCCTTCTTATAAAAATTTACAATTTCAGAGAAAAAAAAGAAAAAAAGAAAAAAAGAAGAAGTGAAAACAACTTATAGCTATCTTGAATCCTAGCTTTCATTGTGGCCTCAATAAGAAATCTGCATCCCTGTTCAAGTTTTGACCTTAAAACAAACCTGTAAAAACATTAAAAAAATATCATTGTTTTGTTTAATGAAATATATATGCATATTTTTAATTTCTGAAAGTATAACATATAGTTTTATTAACAAAACAATTTAATTATATATATATATTTATATATATTATAATATTTATATATATTTTTATTATTTTGTTATTATATTATATATGTATCTTTATTTTTGGAAATATAACATATGTAATTTTATTAAAAAAAATAAAAAAATGCATTGTATATGTGAAAAAAAAACAAGGGTTCGAATGTAAACGATTAGGTAACACTAAGAAGGTGAATGCAAATTTGTATATCTATGTTAACTCCATTAAGGGGCCTCGGCATTGTTCCAACCTGAAAATAAATCAATGAGCTCAATACAAACATTGTTGCCACTTAGATTTCCACCGCCTCCATAACCTGCGATATAAACAATCTAAGCTGCAAGCTTCAACAAAATTATTAAATCGTTGTTTTAAAAATCCAAGGTACCATTATAAATTAAAAACAACCACTACAACAATTGTTTAGCAACCCGTGGGTTGGGCGTCATCGTTTGACATTTCTTCTTTGGTTTCTTTGTTAATAAACTAGTAGAGAAAAGAGCTGTTCTCGTATCAGGTAAATAGTCAGCCTCAAGAGCCATTACACAGCAAATGAAATCTAGAAGGCCGAACGCAACAAATTCATAAAATGTAGAACAGTGGAAACATTAACTCAGAAAAACGTAAACAGAGAAAAACGTCAAACTTTGAGAGCACGATTTGGCCAAATGGAGGCGAATTTGAAAAAAAAGAAAACATGGCAGGGTCAATTAGATAACCCATAAACCGTTTTAAGAGATTCGTGGCAGTTTGGGAGAAATTCTCAGTTCTTTGGAGCCCATTTTTGCAAGCCGCGAGGAAAAAAACGAGATTTGACTTAATTAACTGACAGTTGATTTTCAGCTGCTTCTGATTCGAAATCAATGGCATACTAGTAACTAACTACACATCTTCCACCTTCTGCCACCCGTCTAACACCTGCTCTACCACTTCCAGATTAATAACAGTTCTAATTGGATACGACTCTTTGCTGATGGATGTAACACCTATTAATAGCAGTTCTAATTGATACGGCTCTTTGCTGTTAAATGTAACACCTGTTAACAATAATCTTAATTGGATACCCAACCAACCAATCGACGTGGCATGGAGCTCTTGGCATTCGATGCAGAGGCCATTTCAAAACTCGCTTTCATCCGATTCATGTATATTTCGTGTGAGTTTAACCCAAAATTGCCACTAATTGCATTGGTTGCCTCGAACTACCACAGAGGAGTATCGTGCTTGCTAGGGTCTCTGTGTTGCCAAAGTTCTGAGAATCCCTTCATCCCTGAATGTCCCTTTTGCTTACGAATGTATCCATGGCAAGCTACAGAGGATTACTCGTTATCACATTATGTCTTGCAACACCGCAAGTGTTTTTTTTATTGAACCTACCCATTGTATCAGCACCATATCTGAACGCCATGTGGGACGTAACAGTAATTGGGTAAGGAATTACACGGAATTGAAGATCATTTCATCTCAGAAACTAAAGGGGATTCTTGAAAACTCTGGCAACCCCTGTGTAATTACAGTATCTAAGAATAAAGGTCAAGGAGATTTCACTACAGTCCAGGCTGCTGTCAATGCAGTTCCAACAAATAATATGCACCACATGGGTTGGTTCGAAACGCGTTGGCAGAAATCTTTCTTATGTGATTTACGCTGAAGCTCTCCTTATAACAATGACTAATCATAGAAGTCTCAATTCTACAATATGCACCCTGTTGCCATCAAATCTGGCATTTATAAGGAGAAGGTGAAATGTTATTATCAAGCATGACCTTAGTATTGTTGATTATTTATCAAACTTTATCTATTGTTTGTATGGGAAGCACGGGGCTTATTGTGTAGTAACATTGACATTTTTAGTTAGAAAAAGGATCAATATCATTTTGGTTTTGTTTCAACTGAAAACCTCCATTTTAAAGATGAATCACTCACTTTTAAGGTTGCAGAAACTCCACAAGAAAGTGCGAAAGAAATAAAAATCTATGCACGACACAAGTATCCAAAATATGTGTAAAACTGATGGTTGATTGTTTCAGCCACGTTCCGCAGCAGATTCAACTTTCCGCAGCTGGTTCAACTTGCCGCAACTGGTTTTGTTAAACTCTAGGTTGCAGGTGTCATTGAGCAAAAAAATCCACATGGGTAGCTGGGGGAATGTTAGTACATGGATGGTGTCCTATTAATTTGATCCAATTCAATGAAAAGACCCCATGACGTCAAGTTGTGTGTTATCACTAAGTCGCCACACTGAGTTGCCACACTAAGTCGATGCATGTCAAGAAAAAAATAATAATTTTGAATCAATAAAATGAATAAGTTATTTGCTCACCTTTCTGAAGGTATTGATTAATTTTGTACTGATGATGAAAGATGAATGACTAACTTTGTATTCAAGATTTTTAGCTACAAAAACCGTGCACATTCTGCAGCTGAAATCCAACTCCGCAGACTTGAAAAACCTCATTGTTCAAATCAGCCTAATTTTTTCATACAAAATCAGATTTTGATGATTTAAGTACCATTGGAAAGATCTCAACAAGATCTACAAAATGAGAAATCCATCATTAGAGTTTGAAATGGAAAATAATGAAATAAATTGCTGAAAATAAGCAACATCGACTTGAGGCACTAATTCCAAATCAGGGATAAATTCTTTTGATTTTTCCTTTGAAAACTTGTTTCATTAATACAAATTCTTAGTTTTTTGTGTAAATATAATAACTAGAGAGATTGACCATCTCTCTCCTTTGATAATCTTACATTCCATTGCAGAAGAAGTATTAGTTTTTTTGCAGGTTCTAGGAGGAAGGACAAATGACTATAAGAGAATGGTGTCTCTCTAAGAGACCAATTTGTTTCATAAGAGGATGATCTGCAACAAACAGGAAATATGCTGATGCAAAATTAGATCCAAACACTTGAAAAACTTTCATATACTATTGTCTCCATCACATCCACACCTCATAATAAACCATTCATCTCATCCTCCCTATTTTCCATTTACATTCACATACACTTTCCATCTCTTTTTGTCCATTCATAACCCACAAATAAAAGCAAGAGGCTCATTCACATGCTTATTGGCCATTTCCATTTCTGTTCTCCATTGTCATCTTCCATTTCCTGTCATTTTCATTTCGCAAAAAAGCCCTGCTTCAATGCAGATTATTGAGTCCATAGCCTTTTGAGTCTAAGTTCTTTGTAAAAACACCTTGAGACTTGCATGCTTTAATGGCAAGTCCTCATGCTGACAAACAATGGGAATACATTAATGTCCCTTATTCGTTAGATCTTCTAGGTGACTCGACATCGGCAAATTCATTCGTACCTAGCAAGATGTGTTTGGACATCTTGACTCTCGTTGTCATCAATGGTGAGAGTTCTCGTGTTGACTAGTGGCATCCATTAATGGTCACTAAGTCAACAATTTCCTGCTATGTTCGACATCAGAACATCTTTTCACATAGTAGGAATTGTGCCAATGAGTTTTGAAGACATGAAGACTATTATTTTCAGCGTTTTGAGGCAGATTCAGCAAGTTTTAGTAGAAGCAATAGAAAGTCATCTTATCTCTTTATCCATGACTCCTCTTGTTCAGCCACTTGAAGAAGAATATGATCAGAATTTTGCAGCGACCACACATACAACTCATCCATTCCAAAGGGTAAGTTAAGGTACGTCATTTTCTAACTTTTGACCATAGAATTCCATAAAAAGCTAGAATGATAATTGTTGGAAAAACATTTCTCTTCCACATTTCATAAAATTGCCAATACCATTAGTTGGGGGGGGGAGGGGGAATACATTCATCTTCATATCTTGCCATGTCCATATCATACTCATGAGTCCACATACTTCCAGCATATATTAACTATTACATTGTTATTATGAGCATGCAATGGCTTTTCAAAAAAGTGCTTAAAGGACAAATTGGATACAAACAAAATCATGGTTGTCACACAAGAACCAACCATCATGAAATCCAATAAATATATACTTTGCAAAAATAATCAAAATATTATTATGCAAAGTTCAAAGATCAAAATAGAATGCAACAACAAAAAAAATTGGTTGTAACACAAGAACCAACCATGTTGCAATTCAAGTAAAACACTTTGCAAAAATATAAAGTTATCAAATGATATCATACAAAGTTAAGCCAAAGCTCAAGGATCAAAAGAGTTAATGTAATAGCTATTGCATGAGGACATGCAATAGCTTCAGTTAGGGGGTATGTTGGGTCTTGAAAATGTCATTCATTTCCATTACACTTTCACTATTATGTCCATTATATCACCTCCATTTCACCTCCATTTCACTACTATGTCACCACATTCATCCCACTTTCATTATCATTGGGTCACATTTATGTTTTTCCAATCTTTATTAATTCTAAGCCTTTTAAGTGAATTTGTGGTTAAAAATTAGAAAATAATGTGCATATGATTATACCTAACAAATGGGTTGAGATTGTTGACATGTATGGGTTGAAAAGAGGCTTCTAGAAGACCCTTATGTGGCACTCTAAAGCCAAATTCGAATTTGAGTGGAAAGAATCATGGGATCATAAAGATATGTGTCACATCTCCTAATTATATTGTAACTCTAAGAAGACATGTGTCTTATCAGTTCCTATTTTGAATAGGACTCTAGAGGTAGAGGGAGAGATTCATGGACTCTCATTAATGAGATGGCTTCTCATCTTTTTGTATAAATAGGAGACCTCTCTCATTCATTTGTTAGTTCTTTAGCTTGGAGTTTGTAGTTCTTCCTTGATGGCTTTTGAAAGCTTTGGAGAGCTTTGTTGTACTTTGTAATTTTGAAGAATTTGAATAAAGCTTTGATGTTCTCAACATGGAAGGAGATGTGAAGTAGATATCATGGAGTATATTAGAATGTAAGGTAGAGTAGATTCCATTTTGTACTTTTGCTTTGATTTCATTACGTCATTTGATTGTTTTTAAGTTTGATAGATTAGATTTTTCATTCATGCAATTTTAATTCATGTAAGTGTGTTCAACCGATTGATTGTAGATTAGTTTTTCTTTACATGTTTTTTTGCATCAAATAGTGACATGAGAATTACCTCTCTGCTGAATTTGTTTTTTTTAGCTTTTCAATTTCACTTATGTTTTGATTTCAGTCTTATTCATTTGCTTTGTTAGTTAGTTTAGATATCAACTCACTCATTTCATTGACGGTTACCTCTGAAAGCCATAGCGAGACTAACTGGCGAGGGATCAAAATATGAATGTTGTGATTTGATTTTAGTTTACTTTTCTGCAATTAGATATTGGATAGCTCATTTCATTGACGGTTACCTATGAAAGCCATAACGAGACTAACTGGCGAGGGATCGAAATATGAATGTTGTGATCTGATTTTAGTTTACTTTTCTACAATTAGATATTGGATTGCTTATTTCATTGACGGTTACCTACGAAAGCCATAGCGAGACTAACTAGCGAGGGATCAAAATATGAATGTTGTGATTTGATTTTAGTTTACTTTTCTGCAATTAGATATTGGATTGCTCATTTCATTGACAGTTACCTCTGAAAGCCATAGCGAGACTAACTGGCGAGGGATCGAAATATGAATGTTGTGATTTGATTTTAGTTTACTTTTCTGCAATTAGATATTGGATTGCTCATTTCATTGACGGTTACCTCCGAAAGCCATAGCGAGACTAACTGGCGAGGGATCGAAATATGAATGTTGTGATTTGATTTTAGTTTACTTTTCTGCAATTAGATATTGGATTGCTCATTTCATTGACGATTACCTCCGAAAGCCATAGTGAGACTAACTGGCGAGGGATAAAAATATGAATGTTGTGATTTGATTTTACTTTTTATTAGTTTGCATTTTTTGATTTGTTTGAGTGCAATAGCTTAACTTTTATTTTCGTATTTAGACAAGCAGCAGAGACAGTGATTTCATGATCAATGTTTCATATTTTGTTTGATTGAAGTAGTTGCATACTTACACTTTTGTTTAAGTACTAGTTCCATCAATAACATGTTTTAAGATGTTTTGAAGTGCTAAGTTTTGAAAGTTACCATTAGAGACATAAACATTGTCTTGAAATCTACATCCATACTTGACCTTTAACAGTATTCTTAAGACCTTAGAATAGGATTTTCATTTGCATTAAACACTTTAGGAGATCAACAAAAACAAAATCCCAAAACAAAATAAAATCTATAAAACAATGAAGTAAGAAAAAGGTTAACTAAGCACATATGGTGCACCACACTTCATCAGTTTACGCTACCCGGATTGATAATTTATGTAGAGAAATTTAAGACGTTAAATTGACTAGACAATCATCATGATGACCTAATTGCATATAACGACCTCACAATGCGTGTCTGACCTACCATACATGCATAACCATAACCATGACATTGCATGCATAACAACATATAGACACTGACACACATAACAAATGCATATGCAACCATACACTCATGATGACACATCCCACACCAAAACCATTAACCTTCACATGGCGACATCGCTACAACCATGATCAACACCATGCAAATGCCACAAGCACATGGACTACAAGCATAACGAACACATATGCAATGGACATGAATGCATGAACAACACACCACCCAACTAGTCCGAGGGGTGAACTATGCTCTGGTACCACTCTGTAACACCCTCCTCCCACATCTACCCAAGCAACCGGCCAACCGAGGTAAACATGCAACGAGAGGCCATTATGATATGATGCAACCTCCTAAGTCACGTCAAAGAAGTGGAACTGACGGAAACACGCCATACAAACATTCAACATCAGCATTAGGACCCTCATGAACCAATCTAAACTTTATTCCAACCAACCCCTGGGTCCCACTGAGCTTTTGGAACACTTGACCTTTGGACGCTCTCATGCTATGGGCATGCCAACGTCTAGTCACATCTGGATGCTCTCACAGGCCTGTAAGCCGGCGTTTAGGGACTATTTTGCTCAGTTATGTGCCAACGTCCCTGGGATTTAAGCCACATTTTCAGTCCCAGAGCCTAGGTCACTGCCCAGAATTGAATGACACCTTCAGGATAGTAAGATAACATGGAAATAACAATACTAATGCAATTACTTGAATAAGACCTTGATTGGACCCCTACTAGCCATGACAGGCATTTCGTCAAACATATCAAGGATATGTAATCTATAGGTGTAAATAACAGATCTGAGCATAGGGGTCTCATACTTATCTGGGATTCACTATGAGACATTGTTCACTGATCACTTTAGCTGTAGTTTCATCCATTAAGCCATAAATACATTGTTCATTCATATACAAGTAAAAACATGATGGGAGCCATACATAGCCACTGTCATAATACATATTCATAACCAACATAATAACAATAGCAATACTAAGGATACAATAGCCATAGAATCCACATATAAACCAATATAATACTCATGAGATAACAAGGAGAAATAACCTCATATTGATGATGCAAAAGCCAACCCGGTATGGGACTACCACGTTCCACCGGACCTTAGAATAGCTGAGTCAAATCTATCTTCAACCATTCACCCCCGTGCCATATTCCAAGCATGAATGTGGGATCTCATAAAACACATTAATCCAATACCATCCAGAGCTTCCATAGGCCAACCACCTCAACCCATCAAATGGTGATTCTACCTCACGGCTAGACATCACAAAACCATTATCAGATTAGTTTCTACCCAAGCCTTCTAGGGCTCAAGAGTGTTTTTTCCAACCCAGCTGCCACGACTAGTAACTCAACCCATGGTTGTTATCCTGCTCTAGATCGTTTGTCCAACCAAGGCTCCAGGACTAGTAACTCAACCCACAACTGTTGTCATGCTCCAGAGCGTTTGTCCAACCAATGCTCCAGGACTAGTATCTCAACCCACCAAGGCTCTAGGACTAGTAACTAAACCCAAGCTATTACAAGGTTTCCAGAGCATTTTTCCAACCAAGGATCCAAGACTAATAACTCAACCCAAGCCATTACAGGGCTTCCAGAGTGTTTTTCCAACCAAGGCTCCAGGAATTAGTAACTCAACCCAAGCTAAGGAAACATGAGAATCAACCAGAAAACAAAGAAAATGAACCCACAACACCATGGCTATCCAGGAAATGGCAAGGCTAGACAAATCCACTGTCAATCCAGGCAATCCTCCATGTTAATGACAGATCATAACCAGGAAACCACATGCAAGTGCCATCCATGCCAAAACTAGTGAGGAAAACATTATTGGGTTGTGTTATATTCTTTCTACGACTAACCTACGTAGTGAACCGGGGGGTTATAGGGGGGGCCGGAGCCCCCCCTTCGTTGTGCCGATTACGCAGCGGGGGCGGCAGCCCCCCCTGTCCGGGGGGTTTGAGGGGCGCGGGTAGCCCCCCTCTACGGGGTTCGGGCAACGCCCCGAGAAATTTTTTTTTAGACCCTATATTAGGTTGGGCGAACCTACCTATGGTTTTCGGTCCATGGTTTTGGACGCGATGGTTTTCGGTCCATGGGTATTGGATGCTTCAGCATGTATAATATGTTATTGTAACATTGAAATGGAACATAAGTGGAAAAATCAAGCTGGTATAGTCGTCGGTTTGATATCCAGTGGGAAATCTCTGTGTATATGTGTTTTATGTGTTATGCTCTCGCATTTTATTTTTCCTGTGATTTAGAATTCGTATGCAGGTAATTTCTGTTCGGGGTTAAAACATACATTTTGGTATCAGAATTCGTATGCAAGTAATTTCTGTTCGGGGTTAAAACCTACAAACATACATGCAACTCGGTACATGCAAGCAAAAGTTGTTGTAGTTGCTGATCCTGATGTCCTCTTGTGCTTTCCTGCTCTTCCTTTGCCTTCTTGCTCCAAAAATCCAAGTATGCCACACTCTCCATGAGTGCTCCAAGAAAACTCTAAGTGTCCATGAGTATGTGAGAGAGAATAATGACAGAGAGAGAGCTCCAAAATTGAATTGACAAAGCTTACATTGACCAAGCCTGCTCACTGATCCTCAGAAGCCTTTTTATTAATGAAGCACATTATTTTTCTTCAATTTCCTCCTCACATGCAACCTATGTCCTTTCACCTTCCTTTTCTCGTAATTTCCATTATTTTCATAAATAAAATGCCAATAAATGCCTCGTGCCTTTTTAATACCTTTGCCATAATAAACTGAATGAACAACCACTAGGATGTTTTGCCTACCATTCATCTTGGAATACGTGTCCCATGACCGTGGCCTTATATATTTTTACATGAGTTTAAACCAGGGTTGTTACAACAACCTACCATCTCTTGCCTTTAATAATGAATATGTTGTAGGAATCCTCCCCAATAGTGTAATGATGGGTCGAAGGGTCAATTAGAGTACTAATAGTGGAGGTCATTTAATGTAGGGTGGACTAGGTCCACTATTTTTGTTATTATTAAATTAAGCTCATGATGGTAATTAGTATGAAATAAATGTAATGTGACCTCATTAATGAAGGTCCATTGAGTAATAAGCATGGTGTGTAGTCTAATTAATAGACGAAATAGCCCGTTTCTGAGTACTTTTCTTATTAAGTTTGCCTAAAATATCGTAAAAAAAATTAAAAATCACACGTTGAAGGTGTTTAATTTGCAAAGTTCGTCTGCTTTGGGGTATTTTAGGGTGTTGAATCTATTAATGCATTTTAAACAACATGAAATCACAATCTTGCTCGAAATTGTATCGTGAGATTTTGATCAATAAATCCATTTCATCTATTAGTTAGATTGTGCCATTAGCATGGGGTTGTGTTAAGGTTTCCTAGATAGATATATAAGGGTATAATCCTCCTCATGGAAAATGTATTGAAGTATATTGTATTGGAACTTAGCTTATTAGGAGGCAGCTTTCTCGAAGAGGCAAATGAGCAATAGTTTATTATCTTCATAAAAGGACCAATGTATAATACTACATTACCTTTAAGATAGTTTGATAAATAAAGCACGAGAATCATTTATATCTTATTTGTGATTCAATTTTAAACATTGAGAATATAATACATTTTTTCAAAAATAACATAATAAATAAAAATCCATAATCATTTCAATGTCCAAATAATTTCAAGTACAATGCAAACCTAAGAATAAAAAATAATATAAGCTTGTATATCTTCAAAAAGCCTTCTTCCATCCATGAAAATATGTATTTGCAATAAATTACAACGAATCAACTGCCTTCATCTATAACTTAATAATGCAACCCAATCTTTATCACCATCGTAATTTATTGTAAAGCACAATTCACAGTCTAAAGAGTTCCCTTTAATAAAATGTGAACTCCATTTTAATAATATGAACATAATTTCAAAAACACAATAACAATACACCCATTAAATATGTTACTTTGTACATAGAGCTTCTTTTTAAGGGAACATAATGAATGTGAAAACAACATCGGTGATGCACCACCCATGAGGTGTAGACTAGTTGGTTTGATTGGGGTTTAGTCCTTGCCAGGTCTCGAGTTCAAACCTCATGGGGAGGAGTTGAGGATGGAAGCCACTTTTGGGGAATTAAGCTATCCCAAGGGATGTCCAGGCTCGACCGAGCCTCCCACAATCTTGGTGATATCATCCCACTATGGGTTGATCATTCTTCTTCCATCCAATAAATAGATTGGCCCTAGCCTAAGCTCATCCTAGTCACAAAAAAACAATGGTGACGCACCTTGCATGAGCATCATCGATGCTATAATTAATTTTGGAGTGCATGTAAGTTGTCACATATCCATTTCCCTTAATGACTTATAGAGGTTACAATGCACCCAAAATTTTCTTTTTATTTTTACTAGCCTAAGAATAAGCTCTAATACCAATTTGTCACGTACCCCTACTAAATTTATCCTACCACACTTGCAAAAACTTAATTTTAATCTCTCACACATTTTATTAGACACTTGATATGTAAACCTTTCTTCAGATACTTTGTATACAACCAATTAAGTAGTATTTTTCCTCTAGACATTTTCTCAAACATTTTGTATGAAATCAAATAGGAAACATTGCTCTAATTCCACGTGTAACATATTAACTGAAATATACCACCCAATCATGCAACTTTTGATTTTTGTCAAGTTGAGGTATCTTAACAAATAGTTTGTATTTAAATTGTAATAAAATGCCTTTAACACATTTCTTCAATTTTTTTGCATGCAACTAGGCATATATCAACTACAATAGTACTATCATACAACAATACTATATCGATCCACAAGATGTCATTTTCACTGGGGCATTTCATCAAACAATTTCTATGCAATGAATCATTAAACAATTTAGGCGTTTCTTCAAACACTTTGCATGCAAACTAATATAGAAACTTCCTTAGGGTATATCTCCTAAATTATAGCAGCCTAAGCTGTAAAAAATTGAACCAGATGATTAGTGGGATTTTCCATCACTATGGTCCAAGTTCTAGCCTCTAGAACGTCCAAGATGAAAAATTATAGCATAAATGACAACATGACTCATTGTGATGCATGATTTAAGGAGCATAAAAGAAGCTCAACTTCCTCTGGTCATATATACTAAAATATCATGATCGAAGATTTGAAATTTCAACCATATGATCAATAGGATTTCCCCTAACTATTATCCAAGTTTTACCTTTTGTAACCTCCAAGAAAGAAATTTATAGTAGAAATGCCAATATGACTTGTTTAAAGTTGCATTTAGGAAGCCCAACTTCCTGTGATCATATTTCCTAACACTTTGCGACCCAAGATCTAAAAATTGGACCAAAGGACCTGTGGGATTTCCCTTCACTATGGTCCAAGTTTCATCTTTTGGAACCTCCTAGCAGAAAAGTTATGGCAAAAATGTCGACATGTTCGGTTTAAAGAAGAATTTAGGAAGACTATCTTCCTCAATCAATGTTGCTACATAATTTAATACATATAAAAAGCTACAACCAGATATTATAGCATCTACAATCATGATAAATTTGCTAAATAGTAAATGCATATACATATAAACTTGTTGAGAAGAGCAATTAAATAATCATGCATAATAGATACTTATCTTGAGTCAAATATTTTGCAATATGGAACTTAACAAAGGTGAGCCACTCTCCACCCAACCATGGGCTTAGCTATGTTGTAGTCTTTCTCATAGTTGACCACACCTAAGCCAGATCTTGATGCCTTGAGAGAACAACTAGACTCAAGGATTAGCACATAGTTTTTGTTAAAGAATATAACGAGGTTCGGTCTTCATAAATTATATTTGAGTCATAATGAAATGTATTCATCAAAAGAAAGAAAAATAAATTTCATTATTACATGGGTTTCATGCTTGGGTCATCATGTTCTAGGTCAAATTCCCCATTGAGGACTTCTAGGATTTATTCTGAGTCATTAGAGTCATTTTCCATTTAAAGAGACCCTTGTTGGGTTTTTGAATCATGCAAATTTTTTTATTATTGAGTCAAAAAAGATATTTGTCACCTCCACACAAAGTCAATCTCAAATTGGGTAAGTTGACCTCACTAGAAGCCTATATATACAAGAAGTTTGAATTCATTTGGTAGACACTCACTCACAAGTTCAATATCCAAGATAAGGAGGCAGAAAAAGTGCAAAATTCCAAGAGGAGAAGGAGAAGTGCTGGAAAGATCAAGATCAAAGTTTTTGGGTCATATCTCTCTCACACGTGTGGAATTTTTGATCTACTATTTGATGGTCGAAGTGCAGTTGCTAGAGCTAACTATTGGGTCGAAGTTGTTGCTAGGATAACTGTTGGGTCAAAGTTATTGTTGGGCTAACTGTTGGGTTGAAGTGGTTGCTTGGCTAACTGATGGGTCAAAGTTGTTACTGGACTAACTCCTAGGTCAAAATTGTTGTTGGGCTAACTACTGGGTCGAATTTTTTGTTGGGCTAACTGTTGGGTTAAAGTTATTGTTGGGCTAATTGTTGGTTCAAAGTTGTTTCTAGGTCGAAGCTCTCTTGTTGTTACAAGTTTTTGTTGCTAGGTCGAAGTTATTGAAAGGGTTATCATCTACAGATGAAAGAAAAGTTTGAATTGGTGTGGAGGAAGTCCATGTCTAAGTCAAGAGTCTTGGATTATCTCTTGAAGTTATTAAGGAAGAGTTGTTGATTGGGTTTTCTCCTAGATAGCATTTTTCCCTGGTTGTTCGCCTTCATCTGGTGTCTGTGATCTTTGTTCTATTGTTTTGGCAATTGATTGATGCACTAAAAGATAAAAGAGGAACATAAAAAAAACATAAGAATATCACAAGTAATCATCTATACGAAGAAAATATTTCTATCTTTCTGATATTCTAACATGGAATCAAAGCTAAGGTGAAGAAGGGAGCGAGGCAGCTCAAAGATCTATTGGAAGGAGAATAAGGATTTCTAAAAGGCTTTGAATAAGGGTCATCAAAAGGATCATATAAGAAGTAAAGTATATCATCTTCAAGGACAATGGATAACTCAATGAAGGGAGAAAATAAACTAGAAGGATCATCTAACTACAGGGCTTGGAAGAAGAGGATAAACCTCATCCTCAAAATACAATAAAGTTTTGGATCTAGTTAAAGGAAAGGTGAGGAAGCCTAAAAATGAGTCAAGTGATGCAGAAAATGAAAAATTTGGAGAAAAATAAATATTGGCCATGACACTAATGGTGGATGGAATAAAGGATAACCTCATCACCTATATATTCAACATAGACTTTGCTTAAGATATGTATGGGGCATTATCAAAATTATCCACTATTAAGAATCTTGGTCAAATAACAGGTCTTAAAAATGACCTAAGATCTATAAAGATGACAAAGGAAGACATTGTGGAATCCTTATTTGTGAGAATATCTAGATTAAGAGATGAAATCTAGGAAATTGATGAGATAGTACCAAAGAAAGAGCTTGTAACCACTGCACTTCTAGGTTTACCAACATCATGGAGTGCCTTCTCATCAAGTCTCATTAGCTAGAAGGAGACTCCTACATCCAAACAACTATGGAATGCATGCAGTCTGGAAGAAGTCAGAATTTATCTACTAAGCAACAACGAGAATGAAGAAAAAAAGTTTCAAATGCCTGCTCCGCTCATCCCAAGAACAAAAGATCATTCAACAAGTCTAAAGGGCCTAGAGGGAAGATAGACAAATCCAAAACCGAATGCTACAATTGTCACAAGATGGGTCACTATATAAGTGATTGTCCTGAAAATCTAAGAAATAGAAAGAGAAATAGAGATCATGCAAATGTTGTCAAAGAAGGATATCCAAAGAAGCACAAGACCGAAGGATCGGAAATAAAGGACTTATAATACTAGGCCCTTCTACTTTAAGTTTTTGAACTATTTTGTATTTTGATTTCTAGAACTTACAAGTTTAACATTCTTTGGAAAGACATTATTGAAATGTTTTGTTAAAGTTATAGGTATCCCTTGAGATTGGATTAAGAGGGATCCCTGACCATTTTCCAAAGATAAGTATCTTACTCCTTGTATTATCTTTCATATTTCGTTTTCCTTTTCTATTTAGATGTGTTTACACTAGATGCTAATCACATTTAGTTTACAATTTTCTTTGTTTAGGAAAAGCTTGTTGATATGCTCAAGGGTTATGAAGAAGACCTTACAAGACAAAGCATTGAAGGTCTATTGGAATTGATGTCCTATAAGGTTTGTATAAACTCAAAGGTATTTTTTAAACTATAAGTTTTGTTTCTCTTCACTATAAAGGTATACTCATTCATTTTAAGGAATCAACTTGACATTACTAACAAGTGTTATGTCTAGAACCTTTGAATCACATAGATTCTTGTTACACAAAAATATCATCACCTTGATTATTTGCAGTCGGTGTAGGCCTATCATCACCTATACCAGCTTCCTAAGCAAGCCTTAAACCTCAGCTCTTCAAAACAAGCTTGAGAAAAGAGAGAAAGACATCAAAAAAGCAATGTAACTCTGGTTCCGCACTTTCTCTTACTTTTGCCTGTGGGCCCGCACCTTTTGTTCAAGATGTCTGTGTACTTATACGCTCTGTATGTAAAGGGGAGGGTGAATACCCCTATAAAAGTCAAAAGGCACAATTTTTATCTTAAAAAACTCATCTTGGGTTGATTCTAGAGTTTTCTAGAAGGATTTGTTACGTGGATT
>APFE031535885.1:0-46961 GCA_000404065.3 Pinus taeda | reverse complement strand
CCCTTAATATGGCTAGCAGGATTGTGTTAATCAAAGCAGTTCTTCAATCCATGCCGCTCTACTTGTTCTCTATCATGGTAGCACCGAAATGGGTGCTTAAAGCTATCAAACAGTTGCAGCATAATTTCCTATGGGGAAGTTCGGGGCCAAATAAAAAATGGGCTTTGGTCAAATGGGAGAAGGCCTGTCTTCCTAAAAACGCAGGAGGCATTGGATTAAGAGATCCAGAACATAGCAACATGATAATGGGAGCAAAAATATGGTGGAAATGGCTCTCAAATCCAAGCATACCTTGGGCTGCCCTATAGACAGCGAAATACGCTAGAAACCTGCCCTTAGAGGAGCGAATCCGAATGTCAGAAGTCAGTAAAGGCTCGGTTATATGGAACTCAGCCATTAAACAAGGAGATATAATTCAAAAGCACAGTTTTTGGGAGGTGAAAGATGGCATTACAGCAAGGTTCTGGGAAGACTCATGGCAGTAGCTCCCAAACCTCAAAAGCATCATACAGGGCATCCCAGATCGAGATATAAACCAGTTGGATAAGGTAAGTCAATACTGGAGATTACATAATGAACAAGAACACAGGGAATGGAAAGAAGTGAGAAATATCTTACCGTCCAGTCCGGAGCAAATCCAACTCTCTTTATCAGCAGAACTTCAAAAACGAAAATTTTTAAAGTTGGCAGGCATGGATACGCTAAGGTGGGGGTATGAAGAAAAGGGTACCTTCACAACTAAAGAGGCTTACAAAATTATTATAAAAGACAAAGTTATCAAAGACAAATTATGGGACAAAATATGGAATCCTCCCATCTGGCCGAAGGTTTCCACTTTTCTATGGCTTCTGTCACACAATAAAATTCTCACCTGGGACAATCTCAGGAAAAGGAACTTCGCTGGTCCATCAATATGTCTCAATTGTAAACAACAAGAGGAGTGGGCTCTGCATCTCATGCAAACCTGCTCGCTAGGAAGACAACTTTGGGAAAAAGTCACATTCCTCTGTCGGAAGGAAGGTAGAGTGGTGGGGGATATTAAAATCACTTTACGCAACTGGGCCCAAAAGCCTTATCAAAGCAGCATTTTAAATACTCTTTGGCAAATTACACCAGGACTACTGATGTGGAATATATGGAAGGAGAGAAACAGGCGGATTTTTAAAGATCAAGCAATGACAATGGAGCAGATATGGAAAATGATGCACCAAAATATCCAAGAAACTCTTTCCATTAAAGGCTGGTCCCAAGAGGACTTTCCTTCTACTACACAGGAACAAGCTATATGGAACAACTGGAAGATCCAATTACAGAGTCCGAATTCTTCTAAAGAAAATTCATCTAGGCATCAAGAGTCCTCAACCTACTGGACTCCTCCGCCCATCAATGTATTCCAACTCAACTTTGATGGGGCATCGAAAGGGAATCCTGGAAGTACGGGATATGGTGGAGTAATAAGAAATCACCAGGGTAACCCTCTCGTCACCTTCTTTGGCTCAATTGGTTGGAATACAAATAATGCAGCAGAACTGGAAGGACTATGGAGAGGGCTTAATATAGCGTAAGCTCAGAAGCTCATTCCTCTTATAGTGGAAGGGGACTCTCAAATCATCATTAATATGGCCTCAAAGCTACAACAAGGTTCAACGGTACATAAGGTGAGCAGCAGTTGGAGAATGGCCACTCGACTGGAGCTTCTTCAACAATGGCTCAACAATAATCAAGCCATCTCCTTCAAGCATATCAGAAGAGAAGGGAACAAGCTGGCAGAATTTCTTGCTAATTTAGGAGTGGACAGGGGAAAGGAATTCTTTAAAGGGCCACTACATGGCATAGCTTCGGAGACAGAACTTTCCACCTTTCAATCTATATTATCAAGAGATATGCAGGCAAGGGAAGAATCACACCCAGATGCGGGTGATCTTAATTAGTGATTAATGGAATTTATTAAGCAGACACATGTAGCCGGTAGCTGGCAGGTGGACAAGAGCAAGCCAAAGGCTATTTATCAGTGCGAGGTGAAAGGTCTTCAATGTCATTTATTTCGGGTGCAGTCCCAAGGTATGTAGATGGGAGATATTTGGATGGCGAGCCAGTTTCAGATGGCATTCACCCTGGTCCTTTTATGGTTTCCTGATGAGAGCCCACTCTCAGGGGAAGTTGCATTCTCTTGCTCGGATGCGCTTAAGGTCTGTTGCAGGGGCTGTCTCTGGTCGTCTTGCTCTCGGGAGAAGCTGCCTTGTTCTCAGGCGAAGCTGCCTTGGAATTCCTTTAGGCTGTTTGAAGCAGTCACTAAGGGATCCAATTTTGACTTCACCTTTTGTGTTTGGCTTCTTAGACCTGTCTGTGGTTCATATTTTGTTTCCATCCCTGATGTAGTCGCCTGGGTTGAGAGTTGGGCTCACACAGCCGCGGATAAGCATTGTCGGGTCGTCGAGTCTTTAGTTGGTGGGTTCAGAGTTTGTGTCTTGCCCTTTTCTGTCTGGTCTTCATTCTGGGCTCCCACCAGCTCTTAGTCTTCGTCACATCAACCCCTGTCTTCGGGCTTGTTTGTCACGTAGCAGCATTTGCACATGGCTCCTCGTCAAAGGGGAATTCCCAGACGCGGGCGCAATTCGAGTCTCCGGGGAAGGTCGGGAGGACGAGGCAGCCCTGCTCCTCGTCGCATATCACCGCTAGCCATAGCCTCGCCTTCCTCGCCGACCTCTGAAGAGTCTGGTCCTTCAATAAATAACTCGGTGCAATCAGCCAGATTCAAATATTCAAAAGCAAGTTAAACAAACCGCTAATCTCAGCCTTGGTCACTGTCATCTTCTCGGAGGAAGATGAGGAGCTCGTCAGCTCGGAGGAAGCCTCAAAGGAACAATCGCCTTCTCTGACGGTCAAATCGTCGTAGAGCCATCTGGAGGAAGATATCCCTAATGCTCCTTCAGAGGGGAGGGAAGGGGATCCCAGGACATGCAAAGAACACAACGGGCCTCATCTCAGGAGAACATTATGGAAGGTGAGCCAGCTAACACTTATGCAAATTTACTGTATCTCAAGCTTCCTCCGAAAGGAAATTCAATGGAGGTCGAAGATGGAGTGATGGCTACTTGGGAGCGCGCCCCGGACAAGGACAATGAACAGGGTACTGGTGAACCCAAGTAAGTGTCAATACAGTGCTTGCAGCATTAGGGTAGCTACTCTGTTTTGGTTTTCCAATTTTCTTGGTTTAGTTTCAGAATGTTTGGCAACGAATATCTCCAGCTTGCGACCGATCAGATGTAGGGATTTTACTAATTTGGCTAAAGCCCAGCTATCAGTCATGTTCTCCTCTTTGTAATCTGGCTATTAGCCTAATTTTCAGTCCTGTAAGGTGTATTTTTGGTTCCATCTAGGTCTGTTCTAGTTCTTTAGGCAATGTTCAACGTTCTTCAAAGCAGAAGGAACAACCAGTTTTGTAAAGATTTCTTGACAGAGAGATGGCTACGGCACTCTCAGAGGTTTAATCCTCTTTGTACATATTTTTTCGTTTTTTAATATCAGTAGCATAGTCTTTACTCAGAAAAAAAAACTCTAATATCCATATTTCTGGAACTCCCACTCGCTATTATCTGCAACAGTATATACATAGTAAGGTGTAAAATAAAACTTCAAATGAATCTTAAAAGTAAACTTCCTCTCTCATTTTCCAACCAAAGATAAAGTGAACAAAAAAAACAACTAACCATTTCCTTAAAAATATTCCTGTTTCCATTTCAAAATAATTTCACTCTACTAAAATGCAGCCCTAAAGATTGATTGCAAAAAAAGGAAGTTTAGAATACATACATAATGGGCAGATTTGTCTTGTCTTAAGCCACCGACTTATGCAGTGAAAATGAAAGGCATGATTGCAGACTCTTGTTTCAAATATCAAAGAAAAACATATAAAATTTGATAACCTATAGATTAAGCGAATAATAATAATATAATAATAATAATATAATAATAATAATAATACATATTTTTAACATACCCCATGCAACTGTGCATTCTTCAGTGGTCTCAGTTCCTTGAGTTGCCTCACACTCTATAACTATATGTACGAAAACAAAGATAATAATATTATTTTCAAATTTCATATAATTTAGGCAAACTGATTCAAAAATCTCCCAAAAACAATCCATCTTCTCAATTTTCTACGATTAAATTATATAAATAAATAGTAGTTACAGAGATCCATAATGTGGTTTTTGCAAATTGCATAATCATTGACCTGGATGTCTACATGCAGAAATGATTAGATTAAAATTGTGTTAGAATAAAATAGTAAATCATTCAAGTTAAACTAGAAGAAAGACATTCATGGCCATTTTTCTTTTTTGTGTTTTATTTCTTTTCTCCTTTTGAACAATAGTTTTAATCTCTTCCTCACTAATGGTAACATAATTTTCAATTTCAATTTTGACATCTAGAAAAAAAACATGTTTAGCTTTGCTAGATTGAACCACCTTAGGGATTCTTTGATGATCCCCTATATGTACTATTGCAGTGTCATGGATTATTGCTTTTTGCTTCCTTCTCCTTTCTTCTTTTGTCTTTGTATGGAAACTGTTGATCACATTCATAATATTTGGCTCTAGAAAATAAATACCCTCCAACATCATTGAAAGACTCTTAGCAAAATTCTATTAAGCAAAATACAATATGTCAATGATCAATCATTTATAAAAAATTTAGTGATCCTTACAATAATGCATAACACATAAATATAAATAAACATACTTACAATGTTATTTGAAATGTTGGATGTGATTTCATCACACAACGATGTAGATTCTTCATATGTGTCATACCTGACCTTTGAGAGACAATATCTAACATTTTCGTCTGTCTTGGGCAATTTTGTAAGAAACATTCACATAGACCTTCCTTGATGCCATCTTTAGGCATATATATATATATTATATATATATATATTATATATAATATATATATTAAAAGTTAATTAAAAAACACATAATGTTAATTTAAAAAAAATAACGATTTATTAAAAAATTATATAAATATAAAAATCTAAATTAATGTAATTATTTTTAAACAATATTAAATTAAAGGAAATTATAAATATTTAATTTAACAAAACCAAATTAATTTCTATATTCAAGCTTCTATGATCCATAATGAATTAAACAAAGTATTTCGGTAGAAATCACATGAGAGAAGTTTTTGGCTGACACGTTTCGAACCAACAAGTGTGGTTCATCATCATGACTAGATGAAGAGGCAGACCATGGCAAAGGCTTAAATTGAGAGCAATGTGGAGACATAATTTCAAGTAACGACTATATTTGAACAAATAATTCATTATAATTATTAATTTTTAATATATTAAAACAAAATATTTATTAGTTAACTTATATAAAACGGACTAGTTTTTTGAAAAAATAATTTAAAATAACAATTTTCATTAATTTATTAAAATATTATAAGGTAACGGACTATATTAAAACGGCTGTTTTCAAAAATACGTAATTAAATTAATTTATTCAAATAAAATTATTGTTCTCGAAAATAATATTTTAAATACGGATTATTGTTTATTAATTTAATTAAAGAGTATAATAGGGTAATGACTATATTAAACGATAGATAGTTCTTGAAAAATAATTTGGAAACTGTTATATTAGTTTATTAATTTCTTATTAAAAAACCAAATATTAATTAAGTAACCCATATATTAAATAGCTAAGTTTTTGAGAAATATATTTAACATAATAAATAAATTTAAATAATCAAAATCAACTTTTAAAGGGGAGGGGAGTAAAAAATTACAAAAACCAGTGAAGACCCTAATCAAGACAAGATCATTATCAATAAAATAACTAATGGAAATAAAATAAAATAAATTAAAATAATTAATGAAAATAAATAAAAAAACAAAAATACAACAAGCTTAAATAATATTTATTTAATATATATTATATATCCTTGACCAAAGGGGAGCAGAGATCTAATTTGAAAGTTACAAATGGAGAGACAAAAAATAATGAGAAATGAAATCCAAAACCTTTCTCACCCTCCCAATCTCCAAACGAACCAATGACGTGCTAGCATTAAGAAAAATACGACAACCACTAGAATTATTAAAAGGGTGCTTAATCTGAGCGAATTGAGGAACAAGGGAAGAGTCTCTACATCATTTTAGAAAAGCCAGATTTGTCTTCAACTTGGAAACCCTTACATGGGACCGTTCAAAATGATCAACTTTAATAGCAGTGGCCCTTCCGTATAGGGTAGCAATTTCTGTATTCAAGCTTCTATGATCCATATTGAATTAAACAAAGTCCTTCAGTAGAAATTACATGAGAGAATTTTTTGTCTGATGAGTTTCAAACCAACAAGTGTGGTTCATTATTAGGACTAGATGAAGAGACAGACCATGTCAAAGGCTTAAATAAAGAGCAATGTAGAGACATAATTTCAAGTAACAACTATATTTGAAAAATGATGTTTAAATTATAATATTAATTTATTAATATATTAAAAATTAATATGTAACAGCTATATTAAACGGCTAGTTTTTGAAAAATGATATTTAAATTAATATATCAAAACCAAATATTACTAGTTTTTGGAAAATAATATTTAAACTGTGATATTAATTTATTAATTTATTAAAAACAAATAGTAATAAGTAACCGCTATATTAGACAACTAGTTTTTAAAATAAATAAATAAATAATCAAAGTCAAACTTTAAAGGAGGGGAGTCAAAAATTATAAAAACGAGTGAAGACCGTAATCAAGACAGATTCTACTATATATATATATATATATATATATATATATATATATATATATATATATATATATATAATATAAATATTATATAGATATATATATAATTATATATATATATTTATATATAATATATATATATATATATATATATATATATCCAAAGAAAAAATAATCAATAAATAAAACGGGGTCAACAATAAAATATTGGGCTCATGCCCATTAAATGGATAACATAAAAAACATGAAGGATCAAGAAAATAAACTCTAGTGAAGAACAAATCAACAACAAATGCTATGAAAAGGATGCCAATACCTACATAGATAAACAAACAAACAAAATAAATCCCAAAAAGAAGCCCAACAGACTAGGTGGACAAGATAGGGACCTAACTTCTACTAATATTCCAACCATCATCTCTATTCAAATTATTGAGTCTTTTTTCAATTTTTAGGGCCTCCCTCAATTTACGATGATGGAAATGACTAACCTTAGCAACGACTTGGGCCTCCTCAATCTAGATGTGATGCTTAGATTTATGTGCATGCTTTGCCAAAGCAGAGGAGCAGGTCCTACCATGCTTGATGTCAGCAACATGCTCATGAATCCTTTGATTAATCGAGTGACGAGTCTCACCAATGTAGGGATTCCCGCAAGAGCATGGGGTCCACTATGCCTTTTTCAGATTTAAGGGAGCTCTGGATGGTATTTAAAGGCTAAAATGTTGAAGCCACCTTATGCTTCCTTAGGATCCTTGCAATCTTTTTAGTGGTTCCTTGGATAAGAGGAAGATGAAGACTAGAAAATCGAACCTTGGTATCTTTCTTAGCATTAGGACCTTTCTTAGCTCTGAGGAAAGCCTTAGTACATTGGTGTCTACTATACACATTATTAAAGAAAACACTTAGGAGATGAGCTTTCTCTTCCTTGAGATGGTTCTCATTAGAAACTCTTAAAGATCTAGTCGCTAAGGTGTTGAGAACATGATCTAAAATGGATCTAAGATAGACTTCTAAGTCTAAAGTGTTCCTCACAGAGGAAAATGAAAGTCCAAGGATACTCTTGGAAATAGTCCCATTGCATAGATCTTCTCATTTTGAATATACTACAATTTGAATGGGCTAAAATGGAATTTGGATGATGAAGTTATCACAGAAAGAAGATTGCATTTGTCTTTTGAAAAAGGAGGCAAATTCTTATGAAAATGGCCTAAAAGGCTCATTGAAGAAATTGCATCAGAAAAATCCAAGGGAAGGACTCAACACAAGGGCGGAAGAACCCCTGATTAGCGATCTCCGATATATCGGGTCAGAGGTAGGTTGCACCCGATATCGGGACCCCAGGCAGAGCGATATGCGATTGAATCGGCGATCGGGGCAATCGACGATCGGAGGAGCAAAGGCATAGACCCTGTCGATGCGATACGCGAGGTGTAATATCGGCAATTGGTGGATCAGCAATCAACATAACCAAAGGGAATATCCCCAGGCCATTGCAACATGCGATAAAGCAATGGGCCGATGTGTAATTGTGCGTGGACCATTAGATCGGGTGCGTAGATCAATGGTCAGGATTCAATGGAGGTGATCAGAGATCGGATGATCCGTGGATCCCTGATACAAAGGGCTGTTACATGCACCATGCGACTTGCGATAGCAATATACCGATAAGGGCCGGACCCGATGGGTTTATAGAGGTGATTCAATAATATTTGAAGTCTGATTAAATGCTCCATGAGGCGTTTTCTTGTGTATTTCCATTATTTGGCTGTCACGGCTAGAGGAAGGCAAAATGATCGGGTTCCCCCACGCCGATGATTCCTTTCCATTGTAAATGGATTCTTGTGGTGAATAGTTGGGTTTTCCATGATGGAGGATTGTAACTAATGTGTTACAAATACACCGAGCACACAATTGCAAAAGATGGCTGAGAGTGCAGATAGTTTTGGAGTCACTTGGAGGTCGAGTGAACCAGAGAGCACAACTGTTAAAGGTTGCTGGAAGGTTTCCGAGAGTCACTTGGAAGTCAAGCGAACTACAGAGGCACGTAGAGGCTGAGAGAAGCTTGTGAGAGCCAGAGCCAAGAGCAAGAGCGAGAGCTAAGAGCTAGAGCTAGAGCCGAGAGCAAGAGCCAGAGCCAAGAGCCAGAGCCGAGAGCCAAGAGCTAGAGCTAGAGCTAAGAGCCAGAGCTAAGAGCCAGATCTGAGAGCCAGGGCCAAGAGTAAGAGCCAAAGCTAAGAGTCAAGGCCAGATCCCAGAGCCAAGAGCCAGAGCCAAGAGCCAGAGCCGAGAGCCAGAGCTAGAGCTAGAAAGCCTGAGAGCTTCAGAGCCAGGGATAAGATGGTGTTCTAAGCCCATTGTTTCTATGTAATCCAATGGAGATGACCGTGGAGCTTGTAAAAGAACTTATGCCATAATCCCAGAGAGCCTAGTCGATTTGACCAAAGGTCAAGGAGACGTAGCCCAAGAGTTTTGGGTGAACTCCATATTAATATTGTTGTTATGTGTGTTTGTTTATTTGGTGCATTACTTACTGTCATATGTATTTAAATATCAGTATAAGAAAATGAACTTAAAGCACTTAACAGTTAAAGGCAAACATAAGCATACACCTATTTTCAATCACTTTTAATTCTGCAATTGGTTAATCATAATGTCTTGGGAATATTTAAGCTTTGGAAGTAGGAGAGGTTCTTATAAGTTGACAAGAAGCCTTTAGTACCCCATTTTCAGATTAGAACACCAAGCTTTTGAGTTGGGAAATGATGAGAATTAGCATGAAGATATTGTTCCAAAAAATTCTCTCATGTGATTTGTACCGAAAGACTTTGTTTAAAACTAAATAATTTTAATATAATTTTTATTTTTATTTTTTTTAATTAAAAAAAATTAAAAGTTTTTTTTTTAAAGAATGATTACTTATATTCTTTTAAAAAAATAAATAAATAAAATTTTAAAACTCAATATATATGGTTTTAAAGAAAAAAACTATTTTATTTATTTTATTTATTTTGCTTTCTTGAAATTACAAAAGCAATAAATGGATTTATTTTTTTGACATGGAAAAGTTTTTGGGGTTTTTTTTTCTGAAGGAATTGAAATGCCCCCCAAACAAAATAGTGAAGATTGTGGGATTTCTTTAGAGTTTCTAGAATGTGGGATTAAAAATAAATTCAAAAAATTGATATATTGTTAATATTATAGGTTTAGATTAACTCTTATTAATTGTGGAATAAAAAATAAAATGCTGATTATAAAAATTAATTTAGTTAAGTATTCAAAGTAAAATAATTTAAATAGAAAATTTATTTTAATTTTGAAGGAATGCATTAGATGAAAATTTATCTGGATATTTTCAATAGGAAGTAGGGTGAATTTTTTCAAGACCAATATTTTAGTAATATCTTTTCAAGTAAATTTAGACGAAAATTTTGGAGGGAAATATTTTAAACAATGCTTTTGGAGGGAAAATTTAAGGCAAAATTTTTTGGGGGGAAACTTTGGAGTGAAAACTTTCTGCGAAATTTTTTGGCGAGAAACTTTAGAGGGAAATTTTCAAACTCTAAGCTATAAATTGTCATTGGGAGAGAATGCATTTGTATCATTTGACATCTTCTGGTTGAAGGTCATGAATTCTTCTAATAGTGAATTTTTACTTTATGTAGCATCAACATCTTCGTCATGCAACAACTCTATTCATTTTGATGAATATAACAAGAATTATTCCACTATGGATACAGAGAAAAAATTTCCACTTGGTCTTAATCCTAAGGATGATGAGAGAAACATTGATGAAGGGCAGCAGAAAGAATTTCCTATGAAAAGAGAGTCAATTATTCCACTTATAACTAATCCTAAGGATTAGGAGAGCATCACTGATGAAGGGTAGGATGATGAATTTATAGTAAATAGAGAGTCAAATTTTCCAGTTAGTCCTAATCCTAAAGATTATGAGAGCACCACTAATAATGCAGGGATCAAGGATTTCTAGATTCAAAGTTTCCACATAGTCCTAATCCTAGGGATTGCAAGAGCACCACTGAGGAAGGGGAGGGGGAGGATGACTAATTTCCAGTAAATAGAGATTCAAAGTATCCACTTAGACCTAATCCTAAGGGTTATGAGAGCACCGCTAATGAAGGGGAGGATGAAGAATTTCCATTAAATATAAATTCAAAGTTTCCACCTAGTCCTAATCCCAAGGATTATGAGACCACCATTGATGAAGGGGAGGATGAAGAATTTCCTGCAAATGATATTTTGACTATGAATAGAGAGTTGTATTTTCAACTTAGTCCTAATCCTAAAGGTTATGCAAGCATTAATTATGAAGGGGAGGATGAAGAGTTTCTTGCAAATGATAAACTTAGAGGCACATATGTGAATAATGCATTTTATCTAAGTAAGTGTTTCAAAGGCACTCATGGTGATGACGAATTGAATCCTCCAAAGGAGGATTTCAAAAGCACAGATGAAGATGGTGAATAATTTCATCCGAGTGAGGATTCCTTGAAACGTAAGGATTTCAAGTTTTCTTTGGAGCAAAGGAAGAGATATTTATCAATGAATAAACACAAGAAAAATTCATATTTAGTGGGTTTCATGCAATCTACGCTAACATGTTATGATTATCATATTAGGAATGTATTTCTCTGTAGAAAGGATTTCAAAATGTTGCATTCAGTTGGTAAGTTTCATTTGTCAAGAATCTGAGAAAGGCTCGAAAAAGATCCTACATTTTATGCAAAAGTATGTTATAAAAGAGAGGTTGGACCATCGGCAGTTACTGCAGTGTCATAGATGAAAGACTTATTTTTAAAGCATGGAGAGTGTATGCTAAACAAAGACAAAATACATATTCCATATAATTTTTTAAGACAAGAAATATACATTGTATACAAAGAATATGTGGAAGGTGTTGAAGGAGATGGTAATTTTGTTACATATTCATATTTTATAGGGATATGGAAGAATGAATTCAAACATGTTAATATTCCTAAGAAGACAAGGATGGGGGTTTGCAGTGCATGTGCTTCTCTTAGATAAAAGAGGGATAAATATCAAGGGGCAGAAAGAGGTATGCATTCATTACATTATTTTTAAAAATAAGATAGTTATCAAATATGAAAATATATTTATTAATAGGTTTCTATTATTTTGTATGTAGATTCCATTGTAAAAGAACTTCAAGAGCATCAAAATCAAAAAACAAGTGAAAGAAAAATATTGTATAAGCATTGAAAAAGTGTTATGATAATCCGAATAAATATTTGGGTTTGATAATTGATGGTATGGACCAAAAGAAAACACTTCTGCCACATTTTTTTCGTGCACCAACAAATGTACAAGCGGAGAATTTTATTCAATTCCACTTGGTTGGTTATATGGTATTTAATGGGAAGATGTTGCCAAGGGTTTACTTCACAGCTCCAAATATTCATAATGATACAAAGCTGACCATAACTATAATCCATGATGTGGTTTTTCATTGGTTTGGTATTCTTCCTAAAGTTTTGTATCTACAATTAGACAACACAAGTCGTGAAAACAAAAATCAAGTTCCTTTTGGATAAAACATGCCTGTTGAATTGAGAATTTTTAAACAGGTAAAGGTTGGTTTCCTTCTTGTTGGGCACACTTATGACCATATTGATCATATGTTTAGTTGTTTTCTAGTAACATTGAGGAGGAGGGACGCTGGGAGCTTGCCATCATTAATTGAATGTATCAAGAAATCATACATTTTAGAGCCAATTTTTCATGGAAGAAACTATTGGCATGTGAAGGTTTATTATGGGATCACATGGTGAGGAGAAATGAATTAAACAACTTAATGACATTAGCTTCCAACAACAATTTCATATCAAAAGAATTGATGGAGAAACATTTGTATGGGGCAAGAAGTATTCAACTGTTGCAGAATGGGAGTCATCATCAGGTTTAGTATTTTTGAAGTTGATTCCAGATCGTCCAATATTTTCATCAAAGATATTATTATTACAATCATTTGTTGAAATCCATAATGCATGGAGGAATAAGAAAGGGATAAATTTTTTTGAATGCTTGGAAGAAATAAAAAAATGTATTAGAGATACATATGAGTACTTTGACGTTGATGATTCAGTTTGGTGGGATTCTTTTTCAATAATCAAAGTGATATCATTTCAAGATCAAGAAATGAAGATACACTTTTGAAGACTCCATTTATTTGGCTGCAATATATTCCAAATGAACAAGAGGAAAGACAAAGTATTGAACAACAACAATCTCAAGGCATTATGAATTCTCCACAAGTAAAGGAAAGTGAAATATATATTGGTTTTAGAAGATCACATGCATGATGTGAAGCCATGGAAGACCTTTATAGGGGTTATGTGTAGGATGTTAAGGAGGGTTGTATGATAGTGGTATTAGTAGATGGAGATCCACTTGGCTATCTATTATGGTTTTCCAAGGTTATAAAGGTCATCAAATAAAATGAAGATATTATAGTTGTTGAAGTAGATTAGTATGCCACAAATATCCATCCATTCAATGGTGTGTACAAGCTAGAGATGGTAGTTGATAAATAAATTGGAAGAAAGAGAAAAGGAAAGGGTACAAATATAAATCATCACCACAAATACCTCTTAATATTAGAGGATGTTGACATACTTGTCTATGGCTTCAATTTAAAAAAGAGAGGAACTCTTCACTTTGGGATCATAAAGATTTTGAGGAAGTTTCTACTAGAAGAAACAGTGTTGAGATGGGAGTCTACAGAACCTAGTCATAGATCTAGAAGACTTTTGAAACATGAAATCGTAGGGATGAAGTTGACTTAGATGAGGCTCTAGTTGATGAAAGAGAAGAATATGCGTCATATTCATCTGCATCCAGTATTTCATCTGAATATGTAGATTCTAATGGTGTGCCAGAACCTATGGGTGATTTTGAATAAATTTCTAAGACGTTTATGTAAATAATGTTTGCATGGTAACTTGAAATAAATATTTTAAATTCCATATGATCTTACATGAAGTTATGAGTCATTTCTATGTTTGTTGGATTATATGTTTTAATTATGAATAATTTATCTCTTTAGAATATCCATAATGTAATGTGAATGCAATAATGAATTAAAAAAATAATGTATGTTATATTCAATCTACCAAAGTTGTTATTTTGATTAAAATTAAATAAATATTGAAGAAATTAATGTTGACTTTTTAAATTATATAGTGATATTGCCATGATATTATTTGTTGTAATAGTATAAGTTGTCTCGGGCTAAGATTTGAAAAGAGCTATAATTTTAGCCTTTAAAATAAAAATTACTCCTGGAATAATGAATCCTTCATATACTTGTTCACTTTTTAAAATTGTTTTAGTCATATTATTTGTCCATAATTTCATGTTTGAAATATGTTAAAAACTTAAGGTTTTTAATACCATGCTTGAAAATTTGTCAAAATTTTAATGTTTTTTTGAGTTATGATATTTTATTTTTAATGTTATTGTTGAAACCAAATGCAATTTTAGGGTTTTTTAGAGTCAAGATATTTTATCTTTAACAACATCGATGGAAATTGCTACAATTATAAGGCTTTGAGACATGATATTTTATCTTTAACATCATGTCCAAGACTTTTTGGAATTTTATGGTTTTTCAAAGTCATAATATTTCATCTTTTTTTTTGTTGTAGCATCAATACCTATTGTTTTGAGGGTGTTTCTTTCATCCATTTTGCAAAAAAAATTGGTTGTTACTTCCATTTGAAAGAAATTTTGAAAATTTATCCTAAAAAAAACATTGTTCTCGCATACATAATTTTCATTTTGGGGTTATTTTTTCATGTTTTTGTTTGGGTTTTGGCCTAGAGTTCTCATTTTTTGGAAAACGTTCTCATTTTATTGGTAACTATGTTTTTAATGCCTTCAAATAATTATGTGCCAAGGAGGGTATTAGAAAGGAGTTGAATCACCTCATAACCCATAACAAAATGTGATGGAAAAGAGGAAAAATAGAATCATTGTAGGGGCCACAAGAGAAATGTTGCATGACCAAGGAATACCACCATAACTATAAGAAGAAGCATGAAATACATTTTTTTATTTGCAAAATAAGATCCCTCACAAAATTATTACAATGATCACACTTGAAGAGGCTTTCTTTAGGAGGATCCATGGTCTATTGTCATGTCTCCAAGGATATCATAAAGCAGTTGGAGACCACTACAGAGAAGGGGATATTTGAAGTCTACACAAAGACACCTCATATTTACCGGTTGCACAGGCCCTCAATCAAGATGATTGTTATGAGGGATGTGAGATTTTATGAGGAGAATGCCATGTGAAGCTCTATAGAGTGAGAGTTGATCATTGCACCAGAGGAAACGCTTCTAGCTCCGAAGGAGGAGCCTCAATCAAATACACAAGATGTTTTGGAGTAGCCATATGTGGATGAGCATAGAGTGGGTTGAGTGGAGTCACCCACTCACACAGAGCCTTCTAGAGAAGGGAACCAGGGATGAAAATAGGTTGGTGTAGTAAGCTCAAGAGCAAGATGGAGATCCTAGCTCCTTGCGCATATGGAACTCATGTCAGATTTGATTAATTATGATCCATACTCTTTTGAAAAGGTTATTTCCCAACAAGTATGGGTAGATGTCATGGTGAAGTATGACTCCATTTTAAAGAATTATGCTTGTGAGGTTGTTCCTAGACATGAGGGAAACTATGTTATTAGATACATGTCGGTGTATAATGTGAAGCATGTAGCTAATGGTAGTATTGAGAAGTATAAGTCCAAATTTGTGGCCAAAGGTTTCTAATAGCTGGAGGGGATTGATTATGAGGAGACATTTTCCCTTGTTGCAAGATACCCATCTATCAGGACCATACTCTCATTTCCATCACAGTTTGGCTGGAGGATCCACCAAATGGGTGCTAAAACTTCCTTCCTCAATGGAGTGGTTTAGGAAGAAATTTACATAGATAAACCTCAGGGGTTTGGGAAATTTTACAGGGAGACACATGTGTGTAGACTCATAAGAGCCCACTATGGTCCCTAGTAGGCACCTCATTCTTGGTAAACTCGCATAGATTCTTACCTTAGTAGAATGGGCTTCATTAAGAGTGAAGGAGATGCTTATGTCTAATAAATTTTCATAGATGACATTGTTCTCATCTTGGTTCTATTTGTAGATGATTTGATACTAACATGAGATGAGAGGTTGATCCAATATTGCAAGGAGGACCTTACAATAGATTTCAAGATGAAGGACATGGGTTTGATGCACTACTTCCTTAACTTGGAGGTGTGGCAGGGAGATGGAGAGCTATTTGGTCAACAACAGAAGTACACCTCCAAAATACTTCATAGATTCCATATGCATGATTTCAAACCAAGATAAACTCCTCTAGCTACTAACTGGATGAAATATGATGCTTCTATAAGAGAGGCAGTAAATGCCACTATCTCCATATAGTTGGTAGGGTCCTTGATGCACTTGGTGAAAAAAAGGACTAACATTTGTTTTACAGTTAATCAACTTAGTCAGTTTATGGTGTGGCCTTCCACGCTTCATGAGAATGCAACAAAACATGTTCTAAGATACCTCAGAGGCATAACTAACTTTGGTTTATGGTATAGGAAGACTGATGTAGTGAAGCTCCAAGGCTTCAGATATGCAGATTGGGTAGGGAGTCCCACAGATAGTAAGAGCACATCGAGATTATTCTTCAGTGTTGGGTTAGGAGTAGTTTATTGTTACAGTAAGAAACAAAGATTTGTAGCACTCAACTCTATAGAGGTTGAGTATATGGTTTCTAGTCAAGTAAAATGCAAGAATATTTTGATGAGAGAGATCTTGGTTGGTCTATTTATTAATGGGATGGAGCCTAGATTTATCAAGTGTGACAATGAGAGTTGTATAAAACTCTTTAAAAATCTAGTGTTTTATGATAGGTACAATTAGGTACGTTCACCTAAGAAATTGTGTGCATAAGAGGATTATTATGTTACAATACATTCCTATAGAGGAGCAAGATGTAGACATCTTGACAAATGATTTTTCAAGAGGCAAGTTTAAGTTCCATAAGAGAAGTATTGGGGTTGTTCAAAAGGCATTTCTTTCTAAGGGGGAGTGTTAAATTGTAGCAAGAAAATGATTCATTTGAATTATGCCTTAGTCAAATGGAGAAATTTGAATTTCCACATCAGTAGGATGACTTGAGTTGTAGTTAGCAAGAGTGACATGGCCAGGTGACTTAGTTAAGCCAATCAATTTGAGTTTGTGTGCAAAAATTAGAGTTGTGTATGACTTGATTGATAAGATCTAGGAATCTAGTAGATTTATAGTTAGTGAAAACTAGTTATATGAGCTTTAATAATGAATAAAGTCAATATGAGTTTAGTTGAGCAGTTGTTATTGTTTTTAGCTCACGGATCTCTCAATTAACTAGTCAATGTACTAAAAATAGCTCTAGTAATGCATGCAATTTGAATTGCCCAGTTTAGTGGAGGAAAAAATGGCATGAATGTAATTATTATTCTATACAAGTGAGTGTACAAAGTTTGCATGTAGCAGGTTATCTAATTTCCTTAAGAATTGCTTAAGGAAATAGTAGCTTGCTATTATTTACAAGAAGGAATTGTGCAATGAAATTGGAGGAATTTGGAGGCCTATTTCCATATGTGTGTGGACATTTTTCCATAGTATCAACTACAAATAAAAGGTAATATGTGATCTTCATAGATGATTTTCCTACAATTTTTTGATCTATTTCGTAATGAAGAAACCTGAGGATTATTCAAAGTTTTTTAATTTAAAGCCTTAGTTAAAAATGAGATTGGAAATAAAATTAAACACATGAGAAGTGATAATTGAGGAGAGTATGTCCAATGCATTCAAATAATTATGTGCCAAGGAGAGTATTAGAAGAGATTTGAATGCACTCACAACCCATAACAGAATGGGGTGGCAGAGAGGGAAAATAGAGGCATTGTAGGGGCTACAAGAGAAATGTTGCATGACCAAGGACTATCATTATACTTGTGGGAAGAAGAATGCAATACAATTGTTTATTTTTAAAATAGGAGCCCTCAAAAAATTCTTGGAATGATCACACCTGAAGATACTTTTGTGGGAGGAAGCCATATTTCTCCCATTTCCACATTTTTGGATACTAGGTCTATTGTAATGTCTCCAAGATAGTAGGAAGAAGTTGGAGCCCACTAGAGATAGGGGGTATTTGTAGGCTACACAAAGACACCTCATATTTACCAGGTGTACATTCCCTTACTCAGGATGACTTCTATGAGGAGGGATGTAAGATTTGAGGAGAAGAAGGCCATGATAAGCTCTCTAGAGTGAGAGTTAAGAATTCCTCCAAAGGAGGAGCTTCTAGATCCAAAGGAGGAGCCTCAATCAAATCAACAAGATGTTGTGGAGTAGCCACATATGGAGGAGAAGAGAGTAGGCTGAGTTGAGAGGCCCACTCACATAGAGCCTTCTAGAGAAGGGAGGAAGAGGTCCAATGAGGAAGACATGTTGGTGTAGGAAGCTCAGGAACATGTTGGAGCCCCTAGCTCCTTACTCAGATAGAGGAGGTCACCATACATGTATATCGAATATATGGAGCTCATGTAAGAGTTGATTGATTTTGAGCCATCTTCTTTTGAAGAGGTTGTTTCCCAGTAGGTGTGGGTAGATACCATAGTGGAGTAGTATGACTCCATCATGAAGAATGATTCTTGGGAGGTTGTTCCTAGACATGAGGGGAAATATGTTATTGGCTCCAGGTGGGTGTATAATGTGAAACATGCAACCAATAGAAATATTGAGAATCATAAGGCCAAATTTATAGCTAAATTCTTCTCACTAGTGGAGGGGATTGATAAAAAAATCAAATTATAGTTATACATTTGATAAACAAAGAAACAACATTATAGAAATGAATTTAGAAAGAAAAAGAATATTGATTGGTTCAATTCTTCTAATTGAATGTTGATTGATTCTAATGTTTTAGTATCAGAAATACCGAAGGGTGGAAATGAATCATATAGATGCCCCATTATCTTTAGAACAAGGACAATGATGTGGCATCAAATACTAGGGCATATAGAATAAGGACCTTGAAACATTATATGCTAAGGGTATGGTTAAAGTTACGCTTGATTTCACTCTATATTTCCATTTCTATTAAGATTTCATGTTTTGTAAACACAACAGAGTAACATTATGTGAATATATTATTTTATAGTGAGAGGTGATTTCTCAAGATTCACATGGATTTTTTTCTCTCCAAAAGAAATATGTCATTAATAAATTTAAAGAATTTAAAGCTCATGTAAATAATCATATAGAGAATACAATAAGAATGTTGAACAAAGAAGATGATGGAGTGTTTCACGAAAACTGAAAGAATTTCATAAAAAACATGTAATATCAAGGAAAAAGAAAACCCCATGCACACATCAATGTAATGAAGCTAGATAAATAGTGAATAAGACATTAATACAAAATGCAAGGTGATTTCTTAGTTTCGCAAAAATGAAATAATTTCATAAAAAACATGGAATATCAAGGAAAAAGAATACCCCATGCACACATCAATGTAACGAAGCTAGAGAAATAGTGAATAAGACATTAATATAAAATGCAAGGAGATTTTACAATGCATTGGGTTAAGATATAAATTGTAGGAAAAGGAAGAAAATACATACTACATGTTACATTCTAAATTGTTTTTTATAATAAATCATTTTCCAAAAATACATCACATTATTAATAAGAAAAAAATTAAATTATAAAAACAAACAAACCAACTAATTGTATATTTGATTTACAAACCAGCAACATTATACAAATGAATTTAGAAAGAGAAATAAATAAAAGACTGGTAGTGATCACAACTCTAAAGTCCATATTTCTGGAACTCCCACTCACTATTATCCGCAACAATATATACATAGTAAGGTGTGAAATAAAAGTTCAAATGAATATTCAAAGTAGACTTCCTCTCTCATTGTCCAACCAAAGATAAAGTGAACAGAAAAACAACTAACCATTTCCTTAAAAAGATTCATGTTTTCATTTCAAAATAATTTCACTCTACTAAAATGCATCCCTAAAGATTGATTGCACAAGAAGGAAGTTTAGAATACATACCTAATGGATAGACCTGTCTTGTCTTAAGCCACTGACTTATGCAGTGAAAATGAGAGGCATGATTGCAAGCTCCTGTTTCAAATGTCAAAGAAAAACATATAAGACTTTGATAACCTAGAGCTTAAGCGAATAATAATGATAGTAATAATAATAATAATAATATATATACCCCATGGAATGGGGATTTGAACCACCAATGTGACCTTTTCATGGGATGCTTTTCCTTTAAGATAAAGTATGGAGTCCTCTACCAGAATCATTGAAAGAAGGTAGGAAGAGAATAGGGGAAGCTGAGAGACTTATGCAGAAAGAGAGGGAGAACATGGGTGCTCCTTTAAGTCCTTCCAAAACTTAGAAGTGAACTTTGCATGCCTGTCTAAAAATATATTCTTTGGAAAACCATGCAATATGACCACATATTTGATGAACACATATGCTACATCACTCACTGAAAATGTAGACTTCACTAGAATGAAGTGATCTACCTTTTTCAACCTGTCCACCACTACCATGATGGAATCATGATGTCTCATTTCCCTCGAAAAACCTGTGATAAATTCCATGGAAATGACTTCGCATTTCCACTCTAGAATTGCAATCTATTGTAGGAGTGCACCTGGATGCCTACACTCTACATTTACCTATTGACAATCAAAACATCTAGCCACAAAATTTTCTACATCCTTCTTCAAATTCGGCCCATAATAGAATTTCTTCATTGCGGTCGACATCTTCCAATAGCCTAGGTGATATGAATATGGTTTCACATGAAAATCCCTCAAGATCACCTTCTTCAGGTCACGATTGTCTGGCACATATATCCTATCTCTAAACCTGACCAATCCTCTACTGTAATAAAATAGTCCACATCCTACCCACCTCCATCTATACCTATACTACTGCCTATAATTATACCTGTATTATGTTGCAACCTATGCATAATCTCCATGTACCTGATATCCTTCTTACCTACCTGCAAGACCCTATCCTATATATTTGTCCCATAGGAACTACTAGCTGTTATTTGAATTACCTGTATCTGCTTGCTAAGAGAATCTACAATGTTATTCTCCTTTCCTTTGATGTATTTGATCTCAAAGTCGAAGTCATTTATCGTGACCAACTATCTAGCCTTCTTGGCATTCAGATTTGATTGGTTAAACAAGTATCTCAACCCACTGTAATTATTCATAAATACAAACCTCATGCCAAAAGGATAGTGCCTCCCCATCTTCAATGCATGTATGATCATTGCTAACTCTATATCATGTGTCAGATAGTTCTGGTCATGCTCATTATTTCCATGACTCATATCATACCACTTGCCCATCCTGCATAAGGACTCCACCAAGTCCTCTCTTGCAAGCATATGTACATACTACAAACTTTTTGTGCAGATCCACAATCTTTAATGTTAGTGCATGTGTCAATAACTACTTTAGTTGCTAAACTAGCCGCTCACTCCTCTATCCATTCAAACTTCTTACCTTTCCCTTGCAATGATGTAATAGAATAAGCGATTTGTGAGAAGTTCCTAATGAGTCTCCTATAATAACTTGCCAATCCGATGAAGGATCTAACCTCATCTACATTTCTAGGAGCTTCCTCTTTTTTAGAATATACCAATATGTCATTAATGAACACAATAACAAACTTTTCCAAATAAGGATGCAACACACTATTCATCAAACACATAAAGGTCGATGGATCATTATTCAAATGAAATTGAACTACAAAAAACCCATAATTCCCATACCTGGTCCAAAGAGTTGTCTTGTAAATGTCATCCTCTTTAATGTGTACTTGAAAGTATTCTGATTTAAAATCAATATTTGAGAACACTACTAATCACTTTAGCTGATCAAACAATCAATCAATCCTCGTCAACGGATACTTGTTCTTGATGGTCATTTTGTTCAACTGCCTATAGTCAATGCATAATCTAAGAGTACCATCTTTCTTCTTTTACAAACAATATCGGTGCACCCCAAGTTGATACACTTGGTCTAATGTATCCATTTTCAAGCATATATTTCAATTTCAACTTTAACTCTACCAACATAGGTGTGCTCATCCTGTAAGGTGATTTTGATACTGGAGCTTCCCCTAGCACCAACTCAATAGAAATGTATACTTCCCTATGAGGTGGCAACTCTGAAATATCTATGGGAAATACGTCTTGAAACTACTGTAGAACTAGGTACCTTCTCAAAACATCTACATCCTTGACTTCCTTACCTTTGTCACTAGAAATATGCACTGGAAATAACACACACTTTTCTGTGACTATGCTTTTCCTGCATAGTTGTCACCATCCTAGATGATGTGGCTTTCTTCTTTCCCTGTAATACTCCTAGTTCCCCATTGTCATCCAACCACTCAATGTTGTTGTGATAACAATCCGCCTTGGTTGTATGAAGGTACAACCAATCCACGCCCAATAACATATTGTATGATCCCAATGGCAATACATTAAAATGTACTATGGTATGCATACCATTCAAATCAAATCCACAAGCTCTTACCCAATGATGAACTCACTTCTTTGTACTTGTAGCCAACTACACTAACCAAGATTCTGCATCCACTTCTATATTCAAACTGTACCTATCCACCAAGTCAAGGCTAACATAACTATAATCATATATAGGGTCAACCAAAATAGAAACAACTTGATCACAAAGCTTACCATCCATCTTAATGATACATGCCTGATAGTCTGCCTGTATGTTACCCAGTGCTGTATAGATTCAAGAAATGCTCTGACGAACATCCCCAACAATCTACACCTGATGTACACTATATATATGAGACCTACCACCCTAATTTTGTGGACAAACTCTCTTAAAGTTCTCCTTACTGCATGTCCAACACTCCAACCGTCCAATACAATCACCTCTATTTTACTGCTACTATGACCCACATCCCTATCTAGCTACATTAAACTTCTTTTGTGGTGTCACATTTTTTTTTTCTATTCTCCATTTTGAGGCCTTTTTTTTTTCAGCTACCATTTACCTTTACCTTTATCCTTCACTTTCCATCCTTGATGATATTCATTTTTACGTTTTGATGAAATTCATTTTTACTTTTAAGTGTATTTGTGTATTTGTGTTTTTTATTTTTCTTTTCAATAGTTTTGAAATAAAATCTTAATTTTTTGCATAGTTAAAAAAGATAAAATTTCTTCAATATTTTAATGTTAGTATTTTCTATATATTTATGTAATGTTAATTAATATTTCAATGTAGATCAAATAATTGTCCTAAAAGAAAATAATATTAAACATTTCAAAAAAGAATACACATTTTCAATATAAATATAATGAAAAAAATTCACATTTTGAGATTTTTTTTTTTGTCAAAAATGACATATTAAATAAATGTTTTTTATGGGAAAATTCTAACAATTTTTTTTAGAAAAATAACATATTTTATGAATTTTATGTTAAAAATTAATAGTAATGACAATTTTTTTACAAAAAAAAAAATGATTCACATAAAAATTAAAGAAATAATTCAGATAATATAAATACTGAACATATAACAACAATAATCAAAGGCTCATTCTTCTCATAAAATCTGAAAGTCAAAACATTACAAGTAAAACTAATGAGCATCTCTCAAATTTGAGCTTGATTTTCAAGCATAACTTAAAGTTCATTAAGAATATGCTCTAATCCATGTTCATCGTCTTCTATACCTTCATTATTTTCTTCTTCCACAATATTTTCTTCTTGATTTTCCTCATTGTCCTCTTCTAATGGATATTTCATGTCTGCAAATCTCCCAAAGTGTCATTTTCCAATCATTCAATATAACAACTGTTGAGGTTCCTTTGCCTTTTTTTCTGCACGTGATTTATTAAAATATCCTTTCTTCAAACCAACTTCTTGCATTGGATCTGCAAGAAATTGAAGAGCATTAATTTTTTGTTGAATAAAATTGCATTGCAGTGAGTGTTTTTCAATTGCAATGCAATTTCTTCCTTTTTGTGGGAAACATGCTAGTGTTGGGCCTAATCATCAAGCACAAAAGAAATAAGTAATTAAATTAGTATAAACACATAATATAGATATCTATCTATATATATATATATATATATATTATATATATATATATATATATATATATATATATATATATATTAAATTCAATTGTATATAATAAAGCTTACCTAAACACGAAAATAAATCCAAAACCCAATCTCCTTCATTTGAACATAAATATATAAGATAGTTATCAATGCTTGCAATTTTCGATAAACGTTAACTATCTCTCCTTTTTTATCTTTATCCTCATATGTTAACTTTCTTATGACAACATCAGGAACTAGTACTCGGCTATGAAACTTTCCATATACTCGATTCAAAAGAATAGGCTTATTGCTATCATCTTTTGTCCAACATTCAACACGTTTTGTAAACACAACAGAGTAACATTATGTGAATATATTATTTATAGTGAGAGGTAATTTCTCAAGATTCACATGGATTTTTCGCTCCAAAAGAAATATGTCATTAACAAATTTAAAGAATTTAAGGCTTATGTAAATAATCATATAGAGAATACAATAAGAATGTTGAAGAACGAAGATGATGGAGTGTTTCGCAAAAATGAAAGAATTTCATAAAAAACATGTAATATCAAGGAAAAATAATACCCCATGCACACATCAATGTAATGAAGCTAGAGAAATAGTGAATAAGACATTAATATAAAATGCAAGGTGATTTCTCAGTTTTGCGAAAATGAAAGAATTTCATAAAAAACATGGAATATCAAGGAAAAAGAATACCCCATGCACACATCAATGTAATGAAGCTAGAGAAATATTGAATAAGACATTAATATAAAATGCAAGGATATCTCATAATGCGTTGGGTTAAGACATAAATTGTATGAAAGGGAAGAAAATGCATACTGCATGTTACATTGTAAATTGTTTTTTATAATAAATAATTTTCCAAAAATACATCACGTTATTAATAAGAAAAAATTAAATTATAAAAAGAAACAAACCAACCAATTATATATTTGATTTACAAACCAACAACATTATAAAAATGAATCTAGAAAGAAAGAAAAAAAATAAAAGACTGGTAGTGATCACAACTCTAATGTCCATATTTTTGGAACTCCCACTCACTATTATCTGCAACAATATATACATAGTAAGGTGTAAAATAAAAGTTCAAATGAATCTTCAAAGTAGACTTCCTCCCTCATTGTCCAACCAAAGATAAAGTGAACAAGAAAAACAACTAACCATTTCCTTAAAAAGATTCATGTTTCCATTTCAAAATAATTTCACTCTACTAAAATACTTCCCTAAATATTGATTGCACAAGAAGGAAGTTTAGAATACATACCTAATGGATAGACTTGTCTTGTCTTAAGCCACCAACTTATGCAGTGAAAATGAAAGGCATGATTACAGGCTCCTATTTCAAATGTTAAAGAAAAACATATAAAACTTTGATAACCTAGAGCTTAAGCAAATAATAATAATAATATACCCCATGCAACTGTGCTTTCTTCAGTGTTCTCAGTTCCTTGATTTGCCTGACACTCTATACCTCTATGTACAAAAACAAAGATAATAATATTATTTTCAAATTTCTTATGAATTAGTCAAACTGATTCAAAATATCCCAAAAACAATTTCTCAATTTTCTACCATTAAATTCTATAAATAAATAGTACCATACAGAGATCCATAATGTGGTTTATGCAAATTGCACAATTATCGACCTGGATGTCTGTATCCATAAATGATTATATTAAAATTGCGTTAGAATAAAATAGTAAATAATTCAAGTTAAATTGGAAATTTTTAGTGAGAAGGATTCTTGTTTGAGAGACAGTTTGAATACTGGTGTAAAACGACTCTATTCTAAATAAATAAATGGAACAAGTAAGGTTGGAAGCACATGATGCCCCATGCCTAGAGTGCAACAACATTCCATTTCTTAATTTCAAAACTCTTATTCTTGGTGGAATTATTATATGGTGCCACAGCTTTACTACTGGAGCCCTCTCCCTCTCCCTCTCCCTCTCCTATAGACTCTTGGATCATCCTCCTCTCTGTGTCTCTTGATGCCATCATGCCCTGCCCCGCCCTACAAGATTGAGATTGCACAGTTTATGCCCTACCAGAATTCCCTACGAGATCGAGATTGCAAAATGTTATGTTGAAACGAATGATCAAAAGTACACCCTACGAGATTGAGACTGAGATTGCACAATTCAATTTTATCAATAAAACTCAATACGATCTCACATATATATCAAATTGCAATTGTCCCCCCCGCACCCCCCCCCCCCCTCCCCCCACACACACATATATTTATTCAAAACGTGAAAACTTCAATCTTATTTATAAGTTCCCTTTGGTGGTTCAAGTTTTTATTATGAATGAGCCGACCATGAAAGAAAATATGACTTTCTTTCCACTAAATCAGGACTTTCTAATAAATTGATTTTATTATGAGTAATAAATGTTGATTTCTTTAGAGACATAAATTTTGGTAACAATATTTTTAACTAGTATTTATTAATTTTTACAATAAACTATATTTTGTTTATTTATTAATAATTTGTAATATGAATAAGTCTCTCTATATTTATCGTAATTTATCTACCAAATTATTGATTTATTAACTATATGTATTACTATATTTTGTCTTATCATCATCTTTAATAATTAGTTTGAATAAAAGTAAACCCAACCATTTTAATAAATATTATTATTTAAAATATATTAGTTTCTGTTGATGCCTCGAAAATCGCTGCAACAACAATGGGGGATAACCACCCGGTCCGGACCTTAAAGCAGCTCCTTTTCTATTTGGTATGGTGGCTCTCACTGGTTTAACTAGGTCCAGTTACCTTCTCCCTATTGCTATTGGTTTATGATGTATCTTTACTTACCAATAGACAGGGATATCAGATCACTTCTTCTTTCGATCACGTAAGAGAATGACCCTTAAGCTAATTTGGGTTCAGCCAAGCCATAACTAAAGTTTTGCCTCTTTGAGGAGAGGACTTAAAAGAATGTAGAAATTACTCTAAATGCAAGCTTATTCTATGATGCAAGCAAAAGAAACTAATCTAAATCCTATCATAATTAGGTAGATATAGATGTAACCCAACTAAGAGCAAGATAATTAAAGTATTGGGATTTAAATATGTCTTGTTTATAATGAATATCTAGTTAATGAAGTAGTTCAATTAACTGATATTATGGATATCGAAACACATCCTATTGAGACCTTTTAACTAAAATAATAAACCAACAACACTTAGGAAATAGTTCACATAAATGATATTGATTATCAAATCAGTAAATCCAATAATTAAACAATAATATGTGGAAATAGTTCACAACATATTACCATTCAATAAATCAGTTTTAATAAGACAGATTTTTGAGTAAATAGTTACTCAGAAATCAGGATTTATTCCATAACAACAGAGATACATAGTAACAACATTGAGACAAATTACCCATATTGACAATAGTGCAAAAACATGAATAAAATGAGACATTCATGTTACCATAAAAATGAAACCGATATTTGAAACAGTAGTATTAAAAATACCAATTTATTGCATCCATTTCTCTGATCTTGGTCTCCAACAATCCTTTACATTGCTTGAACTTCTGCCTTCAAAACTAGAGCCACAATAGTGCAAACTCTGCCCCTCATACATAATTCAATATACAAAGGAAAAATCCTCAATAATCCCCAGATCTGAGATTTTCTCTCCTCCCTCCTACAACTCTAAATTCCTATTACAGTAATGCTTTTAGAAGTCTAAAATTGCAGAGGAGAGCAGCCTCTTATTCCATTCTGCAATCTGTTATTTATAATATTTGTGAACGAATTCTTGAGAGAAGAGTTTGTTGAAGAGAAATCTGCTAAATCCAATTTTACTTGCTCAAAATTCTGATCTTCAATTGTTGGAGCATTGTCATTGGTTGACATCTTTTTCTCCATATTTCTTCCACTGTTTTCCTGCAAAAAGAAATCAAAATAAATTAAGATGCAATCAAAATATCATTTCTGGCAATTAAATCAAATCCAATCAAATTCTATTTAAATAAATAATTGAAAATAGAATATAAGCTCTCTATTTATGTTTGGGGTGGTTTAATTGGCCAAAGATATTATTAACCAATGGATTTGCAATTAGAAGAGGTTTTGGACAAATGAAAATGAAGAAAATAACTCAGAAAATTGATTTTGTTTTCAAAATTCGGAGCTTGATCTTCTGCCTGATTTTTGACCTAATAAGTGATTAAATCTATTAATGAAACCTCACCAGAATTATTCTGCTTGATTTTATCTTTCCAATGAGCCATCCTGGGCCTCATTTGGCCAAGTATAGCTCAATCTGTGAGCTTCCAAAGTTGATGGATCAAATGTGACATAAATCTTGAAAATTCTGTTGCTGGGCTAAAAATCAGAATTTTAATTAAAAATCTAATTCTAAATTAAAATTCTAGTTTAATTATTAATTATGAGCTAAACTAATTAATTAATAAGCTATGTATTAATTAATATCTAACTAACCATTATAATTAACTAATTACAAACTATAATTAATATTAATCTAAATATAATTACAATTTATTTTTTTAATTAATTATATTACATATATTAATTAATTTAAAATTAATTATTTAAACTAATAAAATAAATAAATAGAAACTACCCCCCACTTATTCATTCCATTCCTTTCTTTACTCACTCACTCATCGTAAGAGTGAGTTGAAACTTTAAAACAAAGTTTATAAAAGAACTTTGCTTAAATGACTTAAGGCATTGGGCGATTGGGGACATGAGGGTATCGCCCATCGGGTTTTTAAAACTTTGGCATTGAAAAGCCCCGATGCGATGCCTTTTGACTTTTTTTATCGGTGATTAGAGGTATGGTGTGGTGTCGGGGTTATTAAACTTTGGCACATGAAAACTCCCGACGCGATGCATTGAATGCTTATGTTTATCGGCGATTTGGGGTATGGTGTGTATCGGGATTTTTAAAATATGTTCAATAACACTTTCGACCCGATCCCCGATGCGATGAAAATTATTTTATTTTTTATTTTTATTATATTTTATATATTTTTATTTTTTTTATGCTAAATTTTAATTAAATTAAAATTAATTATATATTAATTTGATTTAATTTAATTAATATTTAATATTATTTTTCTTATTCTGGTTTTATTCTAATGAAATTTAGTTAAGTTGTGAAATTATTGAAACTACAGCCACTTGAAAAATAAAGAATAAAAATAAACTACAGCCACTTGAATGTTATGGGCTTTCGAGATTAATAATTGATTTGGAAATTGGAGTGAATTTCTTAAATCCCGATGCTTAATAATTTGGCTGCATAACTAAAAATGAAAAATGTTAGAAAAAACTCGCTATGGGTTAATATTTGAAATGAATGCATTATTGAACTAATTTATTTACAAAATGCAATATTGTATATTTTAAGCATTTTTGACCCAGGCTACATAAATAATCAAATTTTCAAAGGAGTGCCATTTTCAAACCAGCTGACCAAATGAGGCGAAACAAGTGTCAATGGGAATCTTATAAAAAATCAATTCTAACAAAGCAATCAAAACAAGAATCCAAAGAAAACGAAAAATTAACAAAAGCGTAGCGCAATAAAAAAAAATAATCCAAAAAGGTGTTTAGCCAAATTTTTTTATAGAAAGGGTCCCCATTATTTGAGTTGAGCAAATGAATAATGGGGGGGTTGTATTTTCACCACAACGGTTTCATATTTTACAAATTTTTAAAATAATTTTTTTTTATTAAATCACATTACAAAATTATATTCATTTATGTATATTTATGGTTAGTATGTTTAATCATCAACCATTAATTAATTATTGAAGCAACCATGTAATTTTCAATGCAATGTGGTATTGAATAGTAGTTACATGTCCCACAACCCTAGAAATGATACGGGGAAGAAGGCATGCATAGGTCATGATGAAATTTATGAGTCATGACAAGTAGCCTTGGCCATGGTTGGGGTAGGAAACTCAATTTTCAAACCATAAAGATAGCTTCTAAAGGTAAAGGGATAGGAATGGGAATTTGAACCACCAATTGGACCTTTTTATGCGATGCTTTTCCTTTAAGAGAAAGTATGGAGTCCTCTAGGTGTTTTTTAGCAATAGATTTTGGTCATAGTGCCATGCAAATTGTTTTGGGGTTAGGGGGGATGGATGGAGATGTGGAAACTAACCCTAATCCCTAAAGAAAGTCTTTAGAAACCTAGGGACAATAATGTTAGCTCAAACACAAGTTTTCGATCCCAGGACATGGCTATGATGGAAATATGGACTTTCAACCACAAACAAATCTTTTATCCATCTAGGCCAAGAAGAATGCCTTAAAAAACCACACATAGGCTCTTAGAGATGTGTTCGGCTTGTGATTATAGATCCCATGCCACTAAGTGGTTTCCACTAGTACTTATGTCTCTTAGGACCCTAGAAATGATTTACGGAATAATTTAATGCATTAGGTCCTAAAAAAACATTTGAGGTGTCCAAGGTGGCCTTGAACATGATTAGGCAAAGAATCTCAAGCCTTAGACCCAAAATATAGAGATGGGGTTTGAGGGATGAGAAAAGGAGAGACAGTTGGAGGGGAGAGATAAAGAGAGACAGATTGAGAAGAAACACGTAGGGATATAGAGATAGATATGGTTTGGGGAGAGAGAGGGAAGAAGAGAGACATAAAGAGAGATGAAGGGAGAGGTATAGAGAGAAATAGTGATGGGGGAGAGAGGGAGAGAGATAATGAGGGAGGGAGGCAGGGAAAGAGAGAGAGAAAGAACGCGAGAGAAATGGAGATAGAGAGATGAAGCGAATGGAGATTTCATTATTTTTGTGGCAAATACGTGCCATGTTTTGTCTTCTTCCCTGCAAAGGTTATCGAAATGACCTATACTAGTCACTTTTAAATCCTATAGATAAATTTATTTGGAAAAATTAACACTAGTTTTATTTAAATTTCATAATAAAGAACTCATCTAATTAATTTTGGTGTAGAATGGGAATAGATGTTCACTTTCTGGTTAAAATGCAGCAAGAAAATCTTAGTTTTACTTTGCCTTGGTCAAACTAGAGAAAATTCGAATTTCTATTTCCACATAAATCTTGGAGGTAGTTAAATAAGATGACATGGCACTTGTCACTCAGTTAACTCATTTATTTCTAGTTTTAGAAGCTTGAGTTTAGTTCAATATGTTTGATTGCTAATTTGCAGCAATCTATTTTAGTTAATTTGAGTTAATGTTAGTTTAACTAGTTCTAACTGTCATAAGAACTAGTGGAGGTCAAGTTATGGAAGTGGAACTTCAACCACACTTAGTGATCAACCAATTATCTGATCAATCAACCCAAAATAATTGTTGTATGCAGAGAATTTGAGTTACATAGTTGAGATGGAGATTCCAAGGTAGTGTACTATCAGTTTTAGCATATTCCCATTTGTACAGGTGATGCATGCAGTCACATGAAGGACCCTAGGGAATTGCACAATTCAATAGTGGGAAATTCCTAAATAATAGGGGCCAATTTATGAGGGAAACATCGCAAGGAAATAAGAGCTTGAGGGGCTTAAAATTGGCTAAATGTTGGTCAGGGTTAGTTAGTCAAGCAAAGGGATAGACTATACACTTTCAGGGTGTGCTAAAGGTTTAGTAAGCATACATATTCCATCTGTATTCTTTGATTAATGAAATACAGAGACTAAGGGGTTTTGAGTAGTTTCTTTCCCCTAGATAAATATATGTGCATGTGTGTGATGTTTCATTTTGCATGTCTATAATTTGTGTTCTATATGGTGAATTAAATTCCGAAGATAGGTAGAGTAGCTTCAAGTCTTGTGATTCAATAAATTCATGAGAATTTTTGAATCTACACATTAATTTCTACATGGTATTAGAGTTGGAATCACTCTAGTGAAAATATCTTGAATTTGTCATTGCAAGACATTTAAATTTGAAGATCAATGTTGCAAGTTTGCTCCAAGACTGAGAATATGGTTTTCAATGGAATAAGGCTCAAGTATGCCCTTAAGGGAAGCTTAGATTATGTTGCATGGAAGTACCGCATGGAGGTAGTATTGGAGGATAATCGGTTGAATGAATTCATTGATAATGATATTCTGAAACCAGCTGCATCTGATGCTAAGGATCTAGCAATATGGAAGAAGTGTGTAGCCAAGGTGAGGAGAATCATATTGGAGGGAGTACGATACCATATTTTTTAAAATATCCATGTGAGATGGACACTACATGTAATGTGGAAAGCACTGATAGATTTGGTCCATAATAGTAGTGACCACAAGAAATTGGCACTTAAGGACAAACTTCGAAATATCAAGATGCAGAGGAACGAGATCATTCCACCATACCTAAGCAAGTTCACACAATGTCATGAAGAACTTGGTAAAATTTGTGTTACTATAGAAGCAGATGATTTGGTGGGCCGATCCCTTCTAGGCCTTCCCAAGAGTTGTCACAAGTATTAAGATCCGGTGAATGGGAGGAAGAAACTACCAAATTTGTAATTTTTATGGTCCGATTTGGTACTGGAGGAAATAAGGTGCTTTACCAAAGACGAGACTTCATCCAATGGTGAGGATGAGCATAATTGTGCCTTGGATGGAAAGGAAAATAGCGGGAAAGGGAAGAAATCCCAATCCAAAGCAGAATCTAGTCAAGGGGGGAAGAAGAAAGACTTGTCCAGAATGAAGTGCTTTCACTGTCATGAATTTTTGCACTATTCCACGAAGTGTCCACATAAGAAGATACGCAAAAAGACCTCAAGAGGAGCAATAGGTGAAGCTTTGGCCTCACAATTCGAGCTTGATTTTACTCTAATTACATGCATGACCATGGCAATGATGGAAAGTGTATGGTACCTTGAAAGCGGTGCCTCATTCCATATGACGGTGAAAAAATATTTTTTCAGTGTTTTGGAGGAGAAGGATCTCCAAATTCATGTCAAGATGGCATATCACGGAAGGTACATCGTGACTACGATTGGTGGAGTCACCTTTTAGAGGGAGTCGAGCTCCCCTCTCAGTCTTAAGGATGTGATTTTTTTTTTTTTTTGGGGGTCTAAAGAAGAATCTTATATCTATTCCAGTTTTGGAAGACCGTGGCTATAATGTGATCTTCAACAAAGGAAAGGAATTCCTGAGACACATAGCAACATGATAGGTGAGTAATATTGAGGTTTGTGTGAAGAATCTCTACAAGCTAGATATGGAGGATTGTGCTGCATTGAGCACAAAGGAAGAGATGGTGCAGAGTCATGATGTGGGTGAACTTTGGCATAAAATACTTGGCCATTTTCATCTGGCAATTTTAAGATCATGCAATAGATTTCCATAGGCCTCCCCAAAGGAGCACTAGAGAAACAAGATACATGTAAAGGGTGTACCTTAGCAAAGTACACAAAATCCACTTTCCATGATTGGACATCAAAGAACATGCATTCCTTGAAAGGATCCACTTTGATGTCTATGGACCTTTCTCGACAACCTCCACTGCTAGACACAAATTTTGTCATATTTATTGATGACTTCTCATGAAAGTGTTGGGTCTTCTTCATTCAGAAGAAGGATGAGACTTTCTCAAAGTTATTAGAGTTCAAGGCACTAGTGTAGAAAGAAATGGGCAAGAAGGTGAAGGATCTTAGGAGTGATAATGGAGGTGAGTACATGTTGAATGAGCTTAAAATAATTTGTGCAAAAGAAGGAATTTGATGAGTGTTAACAACACCCCACGACCCACAACAGAATGGGGTTGCTGAGATGAAGAACCATAGCATTATGGAGTAGCACGGGTGATGTTGCATGACCTAATCCTACCTCTGCAATTGTGGGTTGAAGCATGTGACACAATGATGTATTTAGAGAATAGGATTCCTCATCGGATTACTGGGATGATCACACCATAGTAGGATTTCTCGGGGAGGAAGCTTGATATGTCACACTTCAATATCTTTGGAGCCTTTGTTTATTTCCATGTCTCCAAAGAGTAAAGGAAGAAGTTAGAGCCTACAAAATAGTTGGGGGTAATTGTGGGTTACACAAAAAGTCCCCAAAACTACCATTTGTATTTTCCATCCCTCAAAGTGAAATTTATTTGAGGGAATGTCAAATTTGATTTAGTGTTTCTCGATTCTTTTATTGGCTAAGAATAGAATTGAGAATAGAGTTCATTGTATATTTATTTCTTTTGGTAATAGATGTTGGATATGAGTCTCTTTAGAAACACACATATCATTTTATATATATATTTATATTTATTTTCCCTATTTCATTGCTTCAACACACATAAATTATTATTGATATTTATATTCTATTTTTCTTTATCTTTGTTTCTTAGCTTTTGAGAAAATCACATTCTATTTTTAAGAAATCTCTTTTATTTTATTTAGTTCATCCTACTTTTTTTTTCCTCTTATTATGACTTCCTATTCAACCCTTACACTATTTTGAAGTAATATTATTTTGTTTTAGCAATACTTTTTAGCATTATTGCTACATTCTTTTCATTCCCTACTATATCATGGGATAGTGATATAATGAGAATGAGCTTTTATAACAAATATTTTAGATGTGCTTTGGCATTTAATAAAGTTATGTACATAGATTTTTTTTTTTTTTCATCTAATCATTTTTAGAAACATGTACTCAATCCTATTGTTGTATGCAATGCTCCCCCAAGCCCCACACACATACTTTTGAGGATGGACTTGATTTTTTTAGCACTTTTAGGAATGGACGCACACTTTTATGAGTCAATTATTTTTTCCAATGTACACCCTTCAATATGGGGATATCAATCTCATTAGAGGATTTAAGAGTTACCTCTCATCATTAATGTCTTTAACAAGGTTACATGATAGGAGAAGGAAACCTTGGAATTAGGGCATAGATGTTACTTGTAAGTAAAACTCTGGAGCTAGTTTAGAACTCAATTTTTTTGACTGAGTGTTGACTACTTCTAAGTTTGTAGTATCAAAAATACCCAATCACCCTCCTATAATTGTATTTCACTTCCATGTTCATTACCTAATCACCCTCCTCTAACTCTCTTTCACTTCCATGTTCATCAACTTGTTGCTTCATTAGATTTTGTACAATTTGAATATATTCCATAGGAACTATCAAAGTTTTTTTACTCTTCTCCATATGTTCCTATATTTATTATTACATTAAATATATATTGCAAAACATATAACATACCAAGAATTCAATATCCATAAAAAGCTTCAAATGGGAGAATTTTAGTATGAAAGAGATAATGGAGTCTATGTGCATAGGCTTAGAGCTTTTTTGTTCACGAGGGTGGAAACGAATGATATGGAGCCACCATTATCTTTAGAAAAAGGACAATGATGTGGCATCAAATACTAAAGCATACATAATAAGGACCTTGAAACATTATATGCTAAAGGAATGGTTACAGTTCTATTTCATTGCACTCTAGATTTCCATTTCTATTAATATTTCATATTTTGTAAACAAAACATAGTAACATTATGTGAATATTTTCTCCTTTTGAAAATGGCCAGGATAGCATTGTCTACCTTTTTCATCTCCATTTGACATTTGTCTATCTGTTGTTTTGACATGGGTCAACTTTAACTTAAGAAAAAAAAGAATTAAACATCTTTTTGTAAAAGGGACCATTTTGCTAAATGAAATTTTCTTATATATAAATGAATGTTATAAATAATAATGAGGAACTTATCACGGAAAAACTTATTAGAAATTGAATAATCTCAAATTCATAGGAAATTGGTGTGTGGGGAGCCACATGGCACAAACCTAATTTTTTAGATTTATTAACGGACCATTTTGCTAAATAACAATTGCTTACATATAAAAGGATGTTATAAATAATAATGAGGAACTTATCATTGAAAAACCTTATTACAATTGGAATATTCTCAAATCCTTAGGAATTTGGTGGGTGGGAGCCAGGTGACACAAATCTAATTTTTTTAATTTATTAAAAGTCAATATAGCCTAACCAACTCTGTAAAACACTATAGTCGTTGATAAAATTTCCCAAACTATAAATGCATATCATATACTTAGTAGGTACTCCTTCAAATATCACATCAATTAAATAACTCACTTTCATTTAAACTAAATATTTCCATTCAAAAATATTTACTATAATTATTTTAATTTTTTAAATATAAATTATTTTTATGCTATATATATATAAAAAATAAATACGTTAAATGAAATCACTTTTAGTTAGAATTATTTTAATATTTTCACATTTAAATATTTATACTAATAAAAACTTGATAACCTTACTTTTTACAATTATATTACATATTTAAATTACTAAGGAATAAGAAATAAATATACATAACTATAATATGACATTGAAAATAAAATATAAATAACCAGAAAGTCATAAAAACTATTACAAGAAAAAGGTTTTTATTTTATTAAAATATAATGAGCTATCTTCACCTTGGAATTAGGAAAGGTGCAAGGGTTTTACATAGGTTGATTCTAATATGTGCAATCAAATATTTGTTTATATATCATAAATAAAAACTAAATATATTCATTTTTAGGATGTGGTTATGGAGCTTCATGTTCAAAATCCACGATACCTATGATGTAGTGGGGAACAGACACCTTAAATTAGATTTGATTTAAACAAACCATTTTCAGCATGGCGTTTTACACTATTCGTGATGCTATGTATGACTATATTTTGTCCTTTAATCATCTTCAATAATTAGTTTGAATAAAATTAAATTCAACCATTTTAGTAAATATTATTATTTAAAATATATTAGTTTCATATTTTTAAAATTTTAAACATAATACAAATTTGTTAAATAATATTACAAAATTATTTATTGATTTATGTATATTTATGGTTAGTATGTTTAATCATCAACCTTAATTATTGAAGCAACGATGTAATTTTCAATGTTGTATTGAGTAGTATCTACATGTCCCACAACCCTAGAAATGATATGGGGAAGAAGGTCATGCATAGGTCATGATGAAAGTTATGAGTCATCCGAAGTAGCCTTGGCCATCGTTGGGGGAGGAAACTCAATCGCCAAACCATAAAGATAGCTTCTAAAGGTAAAGGGACATGAATGGGGATTTGAACCACCAATTGGACCTTTTTATGGGATGCTTTTCCTTTAAGAGAAAGTGTGAAGTCCTCTAGTAGAATCATGGAAAGAAGGTAGGAAGAGAACCGGGGAAGTTGAGAGACTTATGCAGAATGAGAGGGAGAATGTGGGTGCTCCTTCAAATCCTTCCAAAACTTAGAAGTGAAGTTTGTATCCCCATCTAAAACAATATTCTTTGGAACACCATGCAATCTGACCACATATTTGATGAACACCTATGCTACATCACTCACTGAGAATGTAGACTTCACTGGAATGAAGTGCGCTACCTTTTTCAATCTGTCCACCACTACCATGATGGAATTGTGATGTCTCACTGTCCTCGGCAAACGTGTGATAAATTCCATGGAAATGAACTCCCATCTCCACTCTGGAATTGCAATTGGCTGTAGGAATCCACCTGGATGCCTACACTCTACATTTACCTATTGGCAATCAAAATATCTAGCCACAAACTTTGCTACATCGTTCTTTAGATTCCACCCATAACAGAATTTCTTCATTGCAGTTAGCGTCTTCCAATAGCCTAGGTGATCTGAATATGGCTTCACATGAAAACCATCAAGGTCACCTTCTTGAGCTCACGATTGTCTAGCACATATATCCTATCTCTAAATCTGACCAATCCTCTACTGTAAGAAAATAGTCCACATCCTATGCACGTGCATATATACCTATACTACTGCCTATACTTGTACCTGTATTATGTTGCAACCTATGAATAATTTCCATGTACCTGATATCCTTCAGACCTACCTGCAAGACCCTATCTTATATATTTGTCCCATAGGAACTCCTAGCTGCTATATGCATTACTTGTATATGCTTGCTAAGAGAATCTCCGACCTTGTTCTCCTTTCCTTTGATGTATTTGATCTCAAAGTTGAAGTGATTGATTGTGGCCAACTATCTAGCCTTCTTGGCATTCAAATTCAACTAGTCAAACAAGTATCTCAGTCCACTGTAATTAGTCATAAATACAAACCTCATGCCAAGAAGATAGTGCCTCCACATCTTCAACGCATGTATGATCGTTTCCCACTCAAGATCATGTGTCAGATACTTCTGGTCATGCTCATTATTTCCATGACTCATATCATACCACCTGTCCATCCTGCATAAGGGCTCCACCAAGTCCTCTCTTGCAAGCATCTATACATACTATAGACTCTTTGTTCAGATCCACAATCTTTAATGCTAGTGCATGTGTCAACAACTACTTGAGCTGCTCAAACTAGCCACTCACTCCTCTATCCATTCAAACTTCTTACCTTTTGTCTACAATGATGTAATAGGATAAGCAATGTGTGAGAAGTTCCTAATGAGCCTCCTATAATAACTTGCCAATCCCATGAAGGATCTCACCTCATCTACATTTCTAGGAGCTTCCCACTCCATGATAACTCTTACCCTTTCTACATCCATTGCTATGCTCTTCTTAGAGGCAAAATGTCCCAAGTAATGTACCTCAGTCTAAAAGAAACTACACTTTTTTAGTTTAGCATACAACTAATGCTCTCTCAACAACCTCAACACTGCTGCCAAATTCTTGACATGCTCTTCCTCATTTTAAGAATATACCAATATGTCATCAATGAACACAATAACAAACTTGTCCAAATAAGGATGCAACACACTATTCATCAAACACATAAAGGTAGATGGATCATTATTCAAACCGAATGGAACTACAACAAACCCATAACTCCCATACCTGGTCCAAAGAGTTGTCTTGTAAATGACATCCTCTTTAATGTGTACCTAATAGTATCCTGATCTAAAATCAATCTTCGAGAACACTACTACTCACATTAGCTGATAAAACAATCCATCAATCCTCGACAACAGATACCTGTTCTTGATGGTCATTTTGTCCAACTGCCTATATTCAATACATAATATGAAAGTGACATCCTTCTTCTTTTACAAACAATATTGGTGCACCCCAAGGTGATACACTTGGTCTAATGTATCCCTTTTTAAGCATATATTTCAATTTCAACTTTAACTCTACCAACTTAGGTGTGCTCATCCTGTAAGGTGCTTTTGATACTGGAGCTTCCCCTAGCACCAACTCAATAGAAAAGTATACTTCACTATGACATGGCAACTCTGAAATATCTATGGGAAACACACCTTGAACTGTTGTAGAACTGGGTACCTTCTCAAAACATCTGCATCCTCGACTTCCTTACCTTTGTCACTAGAAATATGCACTGGAAATAACACACACCCTTTTCTGTGACTATGCTTTTCCTACATAGTTGTCACCATCCTAGGTGATGTGGCTTTCTTCTTTCCCTGTAAGACTCCTAGTTCCCCATTGTCATCCAACCACTCAATATCGTTGTGATAACAATCCACCTTGGTCCTATGAAGGTACAAACAATACATGCCCAACAACATATTGTATGATCTCAATGGAATGCATTAAAATATACTGTGTTATGCATACCATTCAAATCAAATGCGCAAGCTCTTACCCAATGATGAACTCACTTCTTTGTACTTTTATCCAACTACACTAACCAAGATTCTACATGCACTTCTTTATTCAAACCACACCTATCCACCAAGTCAGGGCTAACATAGCTATAACTATATCTAGGGTCAACCAAAATAGAAACAACTTTATCACAAAGTTTACCATCCATCTCAGTGATACATGCCTAATGGTCTGCCTATATGTTATCCAGTGCTGCATAGATTCTAGAAACGCTCTGACCAACATTCCAAACAATCTACGCTTGCTGTACACTATATATATGAGACCTACCACCCTAATTTTGTGGATAAACTTTCTTAAGGTTCTCCTTACTGCATGTCCAACACTCCAACCATCCAGTACAGTCACCTCTATTTTACTGCTACTGTGACTGACGTCCCTATCTAGCTACATTAAACTTCTTTTGTGGTGCCACATTTTTTTTCTATTCTCCATTCTGAGGCCTTGTTTTTTTCGGCTACCATTTACCTTTACCTTTATCGTTCACTTTCCATCCTTGATGAGATTCATTTTTACTTTTAAGTGTATTTGTATATTTGTGTTATTTTATTTTTCTTTTCAATAGTTTTTTAATAAAATCTTAATTTTTTGCATAGTTAAAAAAATAAAATTTCTTCAATATTTTAATGTTAGTATTTCCTATATATTTATGTAATGTTAATTAATATTTCAATGTAGATCAAATAATTGTCACTAAAAAAACAATAATATTAAACATTTGACAAAAAAATACACATTTTCAATATAAATATAATGAAAAAAATATACATTTTGAGATTTTTTTTTTTGTCAAAAATGACATGTTAAATAAATGTTTTTTATGGGAAAATTCTAACAATTTTTTTTAGAAAAATAACAAATTTTTATGAATTTTATGTTAAAAATTAATAGAAATGACAATTTTTTTACAAAAAAAAAATGGTTCACATAAAAATTAAAGAGAAAATCAAATAATACAAATATTGAACATATAACAGCAATAATGAAATGCTCATTCTTCTCATAAAATCTCAAATTCAAAACATTACAAGTAAAATTAATGAATATCTCTCAAAATTGAGCTTGATTTGTAAGCATAACTTAAAGTTCATTAAGAATATCCTATAATCCATGTTTAACATCTTCTATACTTCATTATTTTCTTCTTCCACAATATTTTCTTCTTGATTTTCCTCATTGTCCTCTTCTAATGGATATTTCATGTTTGAAAATCTCCCAAAGTGTCCTTTTCCAACCATTCCATATAACAACAGTTGAGGTTCCTTTTCCTTTTTTCCGCACATGATTCATTAAAATATCCTTCCCTCAAACCAACTTCTTGCATTGCATCTGCAAGAAATTGAAGAGCATTAATTTTTTGTTGAATAAAATTGCATTGTAGTGATTATTTTTCAATCGCAATGCAATTTCTTTCTTTTTGTGGGAAACATGCTAGTGTTGGGCCTAATCATCAAACACGAAAGAGATAAGTAATTAAATTAGTATAAACACATAAAAAATAAAAATAAAAAATTAAATTTTGTATAATAAAACTTACTTCAACACGAAAATAAATCCAAAATGCAATCTCCTTCATTTGAGCATAAATCTATAAGATAGTTATCAATGCTCGCATATTTTGATAAATGTAAACTATCTCTCCTTTTTCATCTTTGTCCTCATATGTTAACTTTCTTACGACAACATTAAGGACAAGTACTTGGCTATAACACTTTCCATCTACTCGATTTAGAAGAATAGGTTTATAGCTATTTCATTTTGACCAACATTCAACATGGATGATCTCACAATCACTTATAATTGGTTGTTCTCTAGAAGAAATACGATTTGACTTTTTCCTATAACCAGACATAGTAAAAGTTTAATAAAATTGTACATAATTTTTATTTTAACATTAATCAAACATACAATTTCAATGTCTTACCATGTAAGTTACATCCTTGAGTTTCCTTTTTCCTTGAAGCTTGTTAACAACATTGCAAATTGTGTGTAATAATGAAATGTCACAAATCTCCAAATTGATGATGTTGTGACTTCTTGAGAGCCTGTAACCACTTTATTAAAAGCTTGATAAATATAAGTCTCACTATCATATCCAATGTCTAGGAAATTCACACCATGAGAAATATATGCAATAACGAGGGCATATTCCCTTTTAGGTATGTGTATTGCAATGTCTTCACAATCACCTTGTATTATTTGATATTGGATAGTGTCCAGCCCATTCCAAATGAAATGAGTAAGAGTAGGATCAAGTTCAACATTCCTAAGATGCTGTTTTCTTAGCCTTTCCAACTTCATTTTATCAATAAAGATTTTGAAAGTATTTGGTACTCCACCTGCATCTTTCTTGGACATCTTTAATGAATTAAAAAAATATGAGTATAAGTAATAGAATAAAATAAAATTGCATATGAATAAAATGAATGTAAAAATCAACATACAATTTTGAATGCAAGATAAAAATTTTAAAGTGTTGTTGTAGAACTTGATTCTGTGTAGTTGCGTACAACATCATCCCAACTCTCTTCGTTCAACATTATAAGTATATGTTCTTATATCTTCATATAAATTTTATCAATGAATAAATAAAATAAAAATTGTTGATATAGTGATATATATAACAAATACTACCAACAACAACACCTTATATTTAAAGGAAAATTATAATCCAAGAAAAAGTAAAAATAATTCAATAAAATGACTTTTGAAATTCTGAGCACATTTCGTCCAATGACAATTCACCTGACTTCACACGACATAGTATTGATTTGAATATTTTGTCATCCTTCACTCTTTGCAATGTTCTCCAAGATGTGATAGTCATATCACTTGGAAGTTGCTTCATTTCAGGACTTTTCATACTGTTGGTACATATTATGGATCTAGACATTTTAACCTTCTAATTTTTTATGGCAATATCCTCCCATGTGTCAAAAATCTCATCAATCAACTCCCATATCTCCCCATTTCTAAATGCTAATTGGAAAATGTTATCCATGCCTATGAATAACTCTGAATTTACTTTGCCACCTTTTGAATTGATTTTTTCCTCAATTGGATAACATGTTTCCATATAACATTCATTCCGAAAACTTGAACTGACTTTTGTCTTATCCCCACCACATTTTTCTACAAAAACATAGTTACTGATCAAACGAGAACTATTACCTCAAAATGCGTACTCGAGTCCAAAAATCCCAAAACAAATGAAAAAACAACCCAAAAATAAAAAGCGTTGATCTTGCATCACCATTTTTTTTCAAAGTAAATTTTCAATATTTTTTAAGAATAACAGTGAAAAACAATAAAAGCCATTTTGTTCGGTGCCAAAATAACATCTTTTTTTTAGGGTACATTTTCAACATTTTTTAATAATGATGTTAAAAACAAAATATCATGACTCTCAAAAAATTTAAATTTACAACAATTTTCAAGCATGACATTAACAATAAAATATCATGTCTTTGAAAAGCCTTAAACTTCCAACGATTTTTAAGCAATGCAATAAATTTAAAATATCACTTCTTTGAAAAAACATAAAATTCCAGCAATTTTGAAGCATGGTACTAAGAAAAAATATTGATAAATGTTTTCAACCATAACATTAAAGATAAAATATTGTGACTTAGAAAAACATTAAAATCTTGACAATTTTTCAACCATGGAATTAAAACTAAAGATTAAGACTACAAAACAATCTTAAGTTCTCAAAATATTTCGAACATGACATTATGGAAAAAATTTATGACTAAAAAAACTTTAAAAAAGGACACTTGAATGAATGAGTTATTATACCAAGAGTAATTTTTTTTAAATGTTAAATGTATAGCGATTTTAAAAAGTTAGCATAAGACAACTTGATACATTGCAAAAAAAATAAAAAAAATCAACTATCAAATCGACACACGGTGTAGTTGAGCTCAACCCATTGTAATGAAAGCTTAAAGACCAACCATGAAATCAACACGTTGTGGGGTAGACTTGATTCATTATAACGAAAATTTTAAAATCAACTATCAAATTGCACATAATGGGATCAGGTTGCTAGACAAGCATTGACACAGACCCTACAAAAAATAATATATATATATATATATATATATATATATATATATATATATATATATATATATATTTATATATATATATAGATATAAGAAAAGATACATAAAGAAAACAAAAATTCAAATATTGAAAAAAAAAAAAACTAAAAAAATTTGTAAAAATAAAATACAACATTAAAAATATATAATAATGACATAAATTTTTTTATAAAATGTAAAACAATTAACCATACCATGTAAAAAAAAAGAAAAAAAAGAGAGTAGAATAAAACCAAAACCAAATAAAAAAATAAAAATTACAAATTGCAAAAATAAAATACAACATTAAAAAAAAAACAAATTCCCCGCCCACCTCGAGGCCCAACCAGGTGGGGGTGGTAAGGGGACATTTCAGGACAAAATATCAATTAAATATCATAAAATATATAAAACTAAAAAATAAAAAACAATATCAAACGATAAAAAAAAAAAAAAAATCAGAATTAACTTGTGAAACTAAAAAATTTAATAAAACAAAAACAAATTAAAGGATAGAAAAAAGGCAGAAAAAATAAAAAGTATATAATCTTTAAGAAGAAGAAAAAAGTTTTTAAGTTAAAAATAAAAATAAAATAAATTTAAAAAAATGTTAAATAATTACCAAAAAGTAAAATTAAAAAAAAAGATATATTTAAATAATTCTCTCTCTCTCTCTCCTCTCCCCTCTCTCTCGCTATATATATATATATATATTATAATATTAGTTCCCACATAAAAATAAACTACAGCCAAAAGAACTTAATATGATAGAAATAAAAATGATCTCGTTCTAAATGAATTGAAAACTAATTTGCTTCCTTTATCTAGTATAGAAAACATAGAAGACCTCTATCATAATTTTACTACAACCCTCTCATATTCTATTAACAAGTTCTCAATTGAAGTTTCAAATAATAAAAGAAATAGCAAAACCAATCCATGGTATGACAAAGATTGTAAAAGTGCAAGGAGAGCAATTAAGGAAGTGGTTGACAAATCTCTTAAAATGGACAAGATAAAAATATACAAAGCCCTAACTAAAAGGAAAAAGAGGTAGTGCATTTGTCAAAGACAAGAGAATCTCTTACACCTCTCTAAGGTAGCTCCTAAGAAATTTTTGAGGCAAATTTTGACTAGGAAGACTATAGATAATAATAAAATTTCTCTTCACGATTGGAATTCCTATCTTAGGAAGCTTTATGAATCTCCAAATGTCATGGATAATTTGGAAACTCTGCTCACAATGAAAGACTTTTTCTCTTTAGAAGACATTAAGTTTGGGGTTAATCGCCTCACTAATGGGAAAGCTAAGGACATTGAAGGTTACCAGGCGGAAATTTTAAAAATTGGAGGTCCTGTCCTCATCCCCCACATCCACAAGCTTTTCAATCAAGCTGTCAAGCAAGGATTCCCTAAACCTTGGACTGAGAGCCTCATTATCCCTATTTTTAAAAGTGGGGATATAAATAACCCATCTAATTATCGAACGATTATGATCAGCCCTCTCTTAGCCAAGTTATATGGTAGTATTTTGGAAAAGAAGTTAAGCATATGGATTGAAAGTGAAGGTAAGCAGGCTAAAGGCCAAGCAGGTTTCAGAAGGCATCACTCAACAACAGACCACCTCGTTATGCTTCAGATCATTGTGGAGGAATGTCGTAATGATAAATCCAATTTATTTTGTTGCTTTGTGGAGTTTAGAAAGGCTTTCAATACGGTTCCTAGATACAACCTTTGGAATAGATTAGAAGAGCTAAAGGTTCCTCTCGAGTTGAGAGCTTCCACTATAAGATTATACGATAATGTAATTACCAAGCTAAAGAGCAATGAGGGGTGGTCGAAAGATATTAAGTGTAACATCGGAGTTAAACAAGGTTGCCCCCTCTCCCTTACCCTATTTGGCATTTACATCGATAAAATTGAAGGCTATTTAGAGGAAGCAGGATGTGATGGCATGATCTTAGCTGGGATAGTCATCATCCTTCTTCTCTATGCTGATGATATTTTTCTTTTGGCAAGTTGCCCACCTGATCTTGATAAGCAACCCAGGCTTCTTAAGGATTTCTGCTCTACCATGGGTATGACGGTTAACACTGAAAAAACAAAAGTTATGATTATCAAATCTAAGAAGGACACTTACGCTAATTTTATGTATGACAATAATAACTTGGAGGATGTGTATTCTTACAGGTACCTAGAAATTGATATTCATCAGAAGCTCATAGAACCATAGCATTGAGAAAGGTATTAATGGGAGGTGCAAAGCTTATTTTGATCTTGAAAATAATTGTAAAACAAAAAACCTCGTAATGTGGGATAAAAAGAAGTTCCTCTTTGAAAATTTAGTCACTCCTGTTATCTTATATGGTTGTGATGTCTGGGGTTGTAGCATCTCTAGAGATTCATGGAGAAAGATTCAGCAAATCCAGAAGCATTTTATAACTTATAACATGAAAATTAAAAGTAATACACCCTATCCTATTCTCCTTATAGAAGCAGGTATTTCCACTATTGAGAGCCTAGCTATGATTAGGTTTATGTTGTACAAGCACAAACTCAATAACATAGATGATCATAGACTTCCTAAGCTAGCTTTAAATTCCAGCCAAAACCACCTAAGGCTCAATCAGGGGTGGCATAAAGACACAAGGGCCTGGTTAAACTATTGGGAGATCAACGAGAATCATGCATTGCAAAACATAAATAACATTAAAGATATTGTTACTTCTAAGTTCAAAGAAAAAATGTGGTGTGAGAAAGATTTAGCGGTTAAAAGAAAATTAAGTTATTATAAGAAGTTCATCAACCCCACCCTAGAAGATCAAAAGTATCTCTCTATTTTAACTAGCTCAAAGAAGAAAATTAATATAGCAAAGATTAGAATGAATTCTGATGAGCTCCATAGTGAAACAGGTCATTGGGCAGTTCCTAAAACGCCATGGATGGAAAGGATCTGCCATATATGTGAGAATAGGAACATCGAGGATGAAAACCACTTCCTCTTAGAGTGCCCCGCATACAACCACATCAAATCTCAGTTTCACAATCTTTTTTATAATACTGACCTTCCTAGCCTTTTACAATATCAAAATTATAGTGAGTTTGGGAGGCTTCTCTCCAAGCATTTTGAGCATAGGAATAAAATCTTAAATCAAAAGAAATAGTTTGTTTCTTTAGGTCCGATAGACCAATGTTTGGTCTCGGTGCACGTTAA
>APFE031535866.1:133785-145601 GCA_000404065.3 Pinus taeda | reverse complement strand
TGCATGTACAAAATAAAAGAGAGAGCGCCTGGACTCAGGCATAATATTTCTTAAGATACAACCCATTGCGGGGCCTGTCCAGGGGATTGCCTTCATAATCTATCAGCTCATAGGCACCTTTTTGTAGAACTCTTTTTACAATATAGGGCCCATGCCACATCGGCTCGAGTTTTCCTGCTCCCAACTTATCGCTAGCTTGATCGTAGAGCAGTACTAGGTCTCCCTCGATGAAAGAGCGGGGATTAACAGAGTTATCGAAGTGAGTTTTCACTCTCTTCTTTTGAGCTTCAATAGCTAGGGAGGCTAGACGACGTGTCTCGTCTAGTCGTTCCAAGTAAAGAAGCCGCTCTTCTACAGGAGTAGTCTCGGGAAGTAACTCGACGGCTAATTTGAGTGAAGGAATCTCACACTCAATGGGAAGGGTTGCCTCCAGTCCATATACTAGCTAAAAAGGGGTGAAACCGGTGGCATCCTTCACGGAGGTCTAGTAGGCCCACAAAGCAGAGAACAACATCAAATGCCAACTAGACTTGTGCATGCCAACAGTTCTCTGAAGCATCATGACCAAGACTTTGTTCACGTCTTCAACCTAACCATTTGCCTGAGGATAGTATGGAGTGGAACTATCATGCCTAAGTCCTGGTTGGGTTGTCAACTCGGCCACCATATGATTACAGAAATGTTTTCCGTGATCAGTGCCAATGGCTTCTGGAACCCTAAACCGAGAAATAACATGGCTAAAAAGAAACTGCGCCGCGGTATGACCGTCTTTCTACAATGTGGGCATCGCCTCGGCCCATTTTGTAAAGTAATCTACAGCAACGATGATGTAACCATGCCCCCCGGCCGAGCAAGGGTTACATGTCACATAATCGATTCCCCATTTGGCAAAGGGGCCTACGGTCACAACGGGGTGTAGCGGGGCAGCGGGCGCACGCATCTTCCATTAGTAAATCTGACATTCGTGACAAGAATGGATGGCAAGAATGCAGTCCTTGAAAATGGAAGGCGAGAAGTAGCTAGCACGGAGGATCTTCTGTGCGGTGGCATATCCAGACATGTGACCGCCACAAGCACCAGAGTGGCAGTCGTTTAGAACTCTTTCAGCTTCTTCGAAGGTTAAGCATCGACGAAGAACCGCATCAACACCAAGGCGATACAGGGTGTCCCCAACTATGTGATATGGCTGAGCTTGGTGACGAATCCATCGACGAGCGTCTTTCGAGGTCTCGGGGCAGAGGGAGGACGTCTGCAAATAGACAATTATGTCCCCATACCATGGATCGAGGGTGCTAATAAGGAAAAGAGTTTCATCTAGAATAGACTCCTCTATCTACGAGGAAGTAGCGGCGGATGGCAAGGAGCACAAAAGTTCAGCAAAAACGAGTGATTTCGTGGACTTGGCTGCAGTAAATTCCAAGTCAAACTCTTAGAGGATTACGATCCACTTTGAGTATTTTCCCCCCAGAAATTGTTGTGAAAGAATGTAGGTCATGGGGTTGCAATCTGAAATCACTGTCGTAGTACGCAACAGAATGTAGTGACGGAAGCGTTGGACGGCGCAGACCGCGGCGAGAGCAACCTTCTCGACATATGCATATTGAGTCTCCGTATCTAGTAAGTTGTGACTAAGATAATAAATGACATGTTCGATGCCATCATCGTCGTCCTGGACCAAAACCATGCCGATAGTGGTATCGGCAGCGGCCAAATAGAGTGTATAGTCACGATGATAATTTGGAGGCCGCAACAAGGGGCGGAAACTAGGAGAGTTTTGAGATGAGCAAAAGACTCCTCGGCTATGGCATCCCATCGGAATGGGGTGTCACGCTTAAGTAACCGGGTAAAACCCTTTGCCACTTCAGCATAGTTTGGGATGAACTGTCTTAGAAAATTAGCTTTCACCTGCAAACTCTGTAATTGTCGCAAAGTAGCAGGGGGAGGAAGATTCACAATTGCCTCGACTTTAAGGGGATCCAAACGGATGCCCTCTCGAGAGACGATTAATCCGAGAAGTCGACCAGATTTGACGCAGAAAACACATTTGTGTGGATTTAATCGGATATTATAGTGTCGACAACGAAGAAATATCTCACGAAGATGCGATGGGTGGTCCACGCACTTAGCTGAATGAGCGGGAAGGTCATCCATATAAGGTTGTACGATGTGCCTGATATCGTGGAAAGCATAAGACATCGCACGCTGAAAGGTAGCGCCGGCATTTTTAAGGCCGAAGGGGAGCTTTTTGTAAGCAAAAGTTCCCCATGGACAGATGAAGGTCGTCTTGTGTTGATCAGCCGAAGTGATATTAATCTGGTTGTAACCAGAGAAGCCATCCATAAAAGAATATATTTCGCTTCCCGCACACTCGTCAATGAGTTGATCAATAAATGGAATGGGGTAGTTGTCTTTTGGGCAAGCTCTATTAATGTCGCGGTAATCAACGCAGACGTGAATGGTGCCCTGTTTTTTGTTGACAGGGACAATATTTGAGACCCATTCTGTCAGTGGGATGGGATAAATGAATCCAGCTTTAAGAAGTTTCTCAACCTCTACTTTGATCACTGCCGCCTTACGGGGGTGCACGGGACGCAAACGCTGACGGACAGGTTTGGCCCCGGGATATTTTGGTATCTCGTGCACTACTATGGATGTATCAATACCAGGCATTTCTTCGTAGGACCATGCAAAGACATTGCGAAATTCGCAAAAAAGTGCGATATAAACCTGAATCTCCTCAGGAGTGTAGGTGACTCCTATGTAAATGTTCTCGACAATCCCTGGCTTAACAGAGATGTCGATAGGTTGCGTCTGCATGATGTTCCCTAGATTCCCTTCGGATGATGTGTGATAAATATGAATGGGCGTCTGAAGGGGTTGAAAAGGGAGACATGAAGCAAACCTCTCGAGACAAAGCAGTGTTTCCCGAAAGGTAGGGATAAAGGAGGAACGGTGGTGAAGAGGAAACCACGGACGTTCGTCCAGAGACATATTCTCTATGATAGCCTCATCGAAAGCAAATATTTCCTTCAATGGATCCGAGGAGGTGTATTCTCCTAACCAGGGGGGGAAATCATCTGAGTCAAGAGCCCCACTCGTGACGGTGGGTTGATCATGAGAATCCGATGCAGCAACAATTTCGATGTAGTTGAGCTCGGCTGGACTCAACGGCATCTCCTCACCCCAAGGTTCTATCTGGTCGATGGGAGGGAGGATCCAAGGATCAGAATGAACCAAGATCATGGAGATTGAGGCAAGGTTGGGAGGTGGGAGGGAGAAAACACCCATAAGGGCGGGTTCTTTGAAGAGCCCGGCTCCCACACTCTTAAACGGAACGGAGGTATGCTCAACGAATGGTACGTTTCCCTCAGAAGAGGAAGCGAAGAAAGAGAGCTGGTTGACTGTGACAATTTTCCCCTGATGGGGGAAACGAATGACACGGAAGAGGGATGAAGCCACGGCATGCATAGCGTACGTCCAACTCCGACCCAGAAGGAGGTTATATGTGAGATTTGCGTCCACGACCTCAACTTCTACTTCCACAGTCTTCCCTTCTAAGGTGATTGGTAGTCATTGAAGAATACCATAAGGTCGAGATTCTCTCCCGTCGAATGCTTCCAAAGTCGTTGGAGACTGACTCAGCGTCGGAGACCCGATGGCTTTCCAACATGCAATAGACATAATGCAGGTTGATGCGCCCTCATCAATGACTATACAATGGATCGTTTTGGAATTGATGATGACTTGAATGAGGAAAGCAATCTGATGAGGCAGTCTAGGAACATGGCTCTCGAGGTCGAAGGTAATCAAATCCGAGTCCGCTGGGTCGATGCCACCGATGGCCGATAGCAGGGACTTCCTCTGGGGGGGGGGCAACTTTGAAGGACCTCTAAGGTGGACATAGTAGATGGAACCTGTGCTAAGTCCTCTATGATGCAATAGTGCTGGGCAGCACGAGCATTCAGATTATAAGAAGACCTTCTGAGTACCCCTTTGGGAGGGGGTCGGATTGTCGTCTCAGTACTCGGTCTCTCGATATGGAGGGGACCAGAGCTGGATGAAGGAGCACTTGAGGGAACCTCTGGCTCCTTCTCGGCGGATGACGGATACTCCTTTGCTCGAATTGTTATATGAACAGGAATAGTTCCAGCCATGAAGACCTAGGAACCGAAGGGAGAAGAAGAGGGGTCAGGCACCATCTGAGTTTGCTGAGAGGGAAAGGGTTCTTTCATAACCGCAGGGACCCCAGGAGCACCATTCAACAAACGACTAAATTCAGACCACCTAGGGTAGTCCTTAGTGTAGTGATCCTCCTCACAAATGAGGCAAGGATACTTAGGTTTGCGTTTAGCTCCTTCCTCGGCTCGAGGTTTAGAGGATTCCTGTTTGGGTTGCTCGGATTTATTTTTCCCTTTCCCCTTTTCCTTTTTCTTTCCTTTCAAGGTCTTGCCCGCCGTGGTGGACTGGATGGCGTTGACCTCGGAAGTGTTACCATAATTTATAACACCCTAAGAAGTGTTTTCGTTGGATGCACTTGACTTTTGCTTCCCAGGGTTCGATGATTTTTTAGGGGCCTGGTTTACAGTTCTAATGACTCCATCGACAAATGGCTTGGGTGGAGCCTTGGATGTACCGGGCCTGGGGGCGTCCGGTAAGTAGTCTACCGGGACTGAGAGTAAACTAAGTCTAGGTACTGAGCACGCGCGATCGCTTGCTCTTCAGTTACACAGGCTCCCATAGCGATGTCCCGTGCAATCTTGGGGACAAAGGAAGTCATGAACCAGTCGATGAGGAGAAAATCAGGAATCCAAAACTTGATCAACCTGCGACACCTTCTCCATTCGTGAATATGATCTGAGATATGTGTAGCAGTATCCTACTTAAGAGACGTGAGGAGGTGAGTCCCCGTCTCGTACCGAATGGGTAACTGAAAGTGATTCAAAAATGCCATGGCCAACGAATTGAAATCTTGAAATGACGCACGGGCCAATTCAATATACCATTTAGCTGTCGAACCAGTGAGGGTCCTCTGAAAGAGGCGAAGCCGAATCGAATCATCGAGCCATGAATTAGACAAACACCATAAGTGATACGTCATCACATGAGCTTAAGGGTCCTCCCCGGCCTTCCCGTCAAATTTGGGACAGTCACTAGGTATTTTAGTTGGAACTGGTGGCCATTGTGGATTGTGTAGAATGGGATCATTCGTTAGCTTCGACACATCAGGCACTTCCAACATCGCTAGAAATGGTAGCTGCGGATTAAAGGACATTTGTCCCGGATACGAGGTAGAGCTAGAATTCCATCCAGTTCTTGGTTGCCCCCATTGTCCTTGTCCCGATGGGCCAGGTACAAAAGGGCCTTGTCCAGAAGGATTTTGTCCATAGGGGTTATTTCCAGAACCGGGTTGCTGATTCTGCCCCCCAGCACCCCATTGGTTACCATACTGGCCAACAGGTTGTTGATAATTTTGATAAGGATTACCCTGCAGCTATTGGTAATTTTGATACGGGGTATATTGATTTTTCCCCTGGGGTTGCTGGTATCCATACTGAGCCTGGGAACCAAGCGGCATTTGGTGACCAGGTTGGGATTGATACCCACCTGAATGCGGGGTTTGGGATTGGTACCCACCCGAATGAGGAGGCTGGGCCTGATACCCACCTGAATAAGGAGGCTGGGATTGATACCCGCCTGAATAAGGAGGCTAGGATTGATACCCGCCCGAATACGGCGGCTGGGATTGATACCCGCCCGAGTAAGGAGGTTGGGATTGGTACCTGCCCGAGTAAGGAGGTTGGGATTGGTACCCAATTGAATACGGATGCTGGGATTGATAGCCACCTGAATACGGATGCTGGGATTGATACCCACCTGAAAGAGGAGGCCAAGATTAGTACCCGCCTGCATGCTGAGCCGTCTCGCCAGAAGGTTGTCCTGGTCGGATCTGAGATGGCCCTGTTTGCCTAGAAGGTCGAGCTTGCTAAGCGACGAGCTGCCCTTGCGCAACCGAGGATTTTCCTTGTTGACCCGATGGTTGCTGAGCGGTAGGCTGGCCTTGCTGCACGTAAGGCTGGCCCCCTTGCCCAGAAGGGTTGCCTTGCTGGTTTCCGGGTTGACCTTGCTGACCATAAGGTTGTCCCTGGTTCCCATAAGGTTGCCCCAAAGGGTAGCCTTGCTGGGTACCGGGTTGACCTTGTTGAGCATTGGGTTGTCCCGGGTTTCCAGAAGGTTGCCCAAGATATGTAAAAGCCGGACCACTAGAGACCAAAGGTTGTCCCTGATTGGGTTGTCCTTGTGGGCCTCCCTGTTGACCTGGGTAATTTTGGCCAGCATAATGCTGCCCATGATTAGGCTGCGAGTAGGGCTGTTGACCTTGGTAGGGTGGTCCTTGTTGTCCTTGTCCCTGATGGTACTAGCCACCACCATACCCGGTGGTACCCCAAGCCATGTTCAACGGAATGGAAACCTCATCATAAGGCACTTCAGGCAAGGAGGTAAACAAGTAATGATTCTCAGGATCATAATATGGGCCTTGCCCATCTGGGCTCTGGACATTACGCAAGTACTGAAAATATGCCTCCTCTGTCGTCATATGATCGGAAGCAGGAGGAGCACCACTTGCGGGGTGCACAACTCTAGTAGTATGTGTTGATTGACCACTTTGCACTGGACCTCGAGACGGGCCTGCGGCAGAAGGGACAGCAGATGATGCTGTGACGACACTAACAACTGGAGTTGATGCCACGACACAAACGGTCGGGTTGGATGGGACACTTGTAACAGCAGTATGGTGGACTTGGGAAACAAACGGTCCTGTGGTAGGGACGATGTTTTGATCCCAAACAGAAGAGGAAGCTGCAGAGTTCATAGCATCCCTTAAGCATCTGTAGTGCACCGGCACCGTGATCCCCAAAGGTGTAACGGTGTAGGTCGTAGAGATGATTGGGGATGTCGCTGAAATGGGAGTGTCTATACTCGACATGACGGACGGGCCACTCGACATAGGAGAAGTGTCGCCCATATCGGAAGAAGCCATTGGAGATGGGACACCGACAGGAGTGGCGGGAAAATCTTCTTTAGAGGGCTCCCAAATAGGGTTCCAAGAAAACTCGTAGAAATCGTCCTCTGGAGCTCGAGAATTCAACGGTTGGATGCTCGGAACAATGGGAAGAGCATCACAAACCGGTGTTTCAGGGGCAATAGAAGATGGAGACCCTTGGTCACTTGGGATAGGAGACGGAGTTGATGCATCCACCAAGATGATCAAACAGAGACCCTAAGCAAGCTAACGATAAGAGACCCTACTCAAAACTAAACGCATACAAGATCTAACCAGGTAATGTTATCGCGGCCAAATATATTTTTAAGACACAGGAACTGAACTTGACCTTTTCATGTTTCAAGAGTCGAGAAAAGGAAAAAAAGATGACTCTAGTCTCCTTCGAATGTTTAATGAGCACGAAGTAACAAGACACTCACTTACACCTTTTCTTTTAGGGAGTCCGAAAAGGATCAAAAGTGACTGCTCTAGAGATTCTAAGCAAAGGGTTTACCAAGCAGTCCGTAAAACTACTTATACACCTTGGTAATCGTATGAGAACCAAGGACTTTCCGTACTACAGTCAATCTTCCCGAATGCTGTGTTTGGTGCGTTACGGCTCACAAGGCGGCAGACTCGGCTTCCTATGGATGAAGGATGCAAACCTAGTGGAGTCTCCCCATATATACGCGATGGTACATGGGAGCCCAAATCCGTGCTAGACCACAATTGAATCACACCAGGAGGAATCACCCAACCTTAATGCGAAAGCAAGAGTGACTAGGTTTAACGACACCGGAGCACATCTCTAGCCTAGACCTCTAGATATTTGCGTTAAGTTCCAATGTGTTTTTAGGTAAATTTGGTTTATTTTACTGTTGATCTTGAATTAAGTTTTGATTTCAAGTCCTACCGTATGATCTCTCAGAATTACTTAGATGCAAATTACATGCCAAAGAACATCATTTCGTTCGATGAATTCTAACTATGAGAAGGTTAGGAGTTTTTCAATCCAACAAAATTAACTCAAGCAATCAAACAATCTAATGCAGCTAATGGCAAGGAAACGAAACTTTTCTTTCGAAAATACAAATCAACGAAATGTCCTTTTTCCTTTTTAACTATTGAATGCAAAAGATATTAGTTTGATTTTCTTTTCAATGGCACAAAGCACTTAAAATGAATTTTGAGAGACAGAAACACCAAGCAAAAAGAAATAAAACTCACTCAATGAAGACACAACAAAGTTCCCAAGACACCAAAATCGTTTTCCAAATCAAAGGAAAAACCAAGGCTTGTATGAGCTATGTGATCTAAGCTCAGCAAGACAAAAAGGAATTCAAACAAGGAGGAAGAAAATCGCTTGGGACACAACCAAAACACTTTCAACAATCACCGAGCAAATGTGAAAAGCAAATCTAAAGTTGGCTGGTCAAACAAGAAAACAAGATCCCACAGAAGGCTTGACACACACACGGCCACTAGATGCCCTAGGGCTAGAGTGCGAAATCAATAGAGAAAAGAAAACACCCGGAGGATGGGAGTTCAAAACCAGTCAAATAGGGATTCAACACTTTCCAACAACTGTAAAAGTCAAGGCAAAATACAAACCAAGCAGCGAAAGCGAAGAGGAAGGTTTTGCAAAACCAAAAAGCAAGCAATAAACAAACCCTTGCAGAACAAGACTTCGCAAGCAAGTATGTCACAGTTCAGACAACATAAATCAAGTCATAAACCAGGTGGAAAGAGCAGGGGATAGTCAAAATAACAGGTTCACGAGGCAAAATTGAACAAAATTCAATTCTACAGGATCAGCGCGGGTGACCCTCAACAACTAAGCGCTGACTAGACAACACGCGTAGCAACTTTGCGCTGTCAGTGCGGAAGGACACGGATTAAGAGCGCTGGCTCGAAAACAAGGTCAACCCGACTGTTAAATGTACAAGCGCGATGACAGTGAAGTCAAAGAAACAGATACGCGATGTCAACGCGACTATTCTGATATAAACCGCGCTGAGGCTAAAAAACAGGCAAAATCAAACCAAAATCTCCCAGACCAAGGTAATAACTTTAAAACAATTAAGGCATTTCCCAGAGTGAACCAGGAAATCAAAAACAGAGAACTAATCCCCAATCTTTGACAAGAGAATGACAATCAAACTCAAAACAAGGATGAACAATAAAAGACACAAGCAACGTCCCCAGTGGAGTCGCCAAATTATTGGAGAGGTAAATCCCCTCTACGGATAGAGGCGATCCCTACTAGCCCAGAACGAGTCTAACAACAATCAATCAATGCTACTATGCAAGTTCCTAGTTGCAACTAAAAAGTGGGTAATGAACACCTACTTGGATTCCAGCGCTATTGTTTGATGAAGAGATTCCGCTCTCACTCTTTTGCTCTAGTCGGTCACCATCCTCCACTGTCCTCGTGGATGGACACCTGCACATGCAAAGAGAAAACAAACACAAGCGTGAAATCTAGTAAAAGAAACTATACATCAGTCAGAAAGGAAGTAATTCACATTAACCATTATAAGACAAATGAGAATGGAACCATAACAGTAGTCATCTATCTTTTATTAATCAAAAACAGAGAAAGGTACAACCAATGTTCTGACGCTAAGTCCTTCTCAAGAGGGTCCAGCCAGCAAGTCTCATAAGCATTCACCCTTGGAGGTAGATATCCCAAGACAAACAACTCTCTCTCTCACACAAGGCAACAAGACTTCACAACCTTCCTTAAGCTCTCTAGCAATCCACACTTAACACACCAACTGCCTATTAGGAGCAGCAGTAAAACACTATGAATTCCTCTTATGTCAAAAACTATATCACCAAAACTAGCTGCTCATGGCAATGGTGGAGGCTTATATAGGAGAAGGAGTCTCCATGAATGGTGGAAGGATAAGATTATCTCCAAGAAAGGTGGCTCATATGACGAACAGACATGCCATAGAAGGGAGGGTGGCATTCACAAGGCCAACAACCAGGTCTGGAGTTATCTGGAAGGCTGGCTGTTAGAACAAACTCGCCCAAATAAGATCAGCGCGGGTATATAACTGGACTGGCGCGCTGACGTCGCATCTCAGTAACGGGGGAAGCTATGTCAACGCAAATTAATACAAACAGAGGATGTGCTGGCTATGAAATTCAACCAGCGTGGAAAACCCGTGTGCTTCCGCGCTGGCAGCGCATCAGTTGCACTAGAAGCCGCCAGTCAGCGCGGTTATTTCAATAACAGTCGCAATGATCAAATACACTTTGGCATAGAGGGTTATTTGGCCAATTCAGAGAGCATGAGCATGATGGATTTGATTTCATGACACAGTAGGGAGACTGACAAGGAGACAGTGACAAATTATTGTGTAACAGGAGTATCAGTCGTCCGCCGAGAAGGAGCCAGAGGTTCCCTCAAGTGCTCCTTCGTCCAGCTCTGGTCCCCTCCATATCGAGAGACCGAGTACTGAGACAACAATCCGACCCCCTCCCAAAGGGGTACTCAGAAGGTCTTCTTATAATCTGAATTCTCATGCTGCCCAGCACTATAGCATCGTAGAGGACTTAGTGCAGGCTCCGTCGGCTATGTCTGCCTTAGAGGTCCTTCAGAGTTGCCCCCCCCCAGAGGAAGTCCCTGCTATCAACCATCGGTGGCATCGACCCAGCGGACTCGGATTTGATTACCTTCAACCTCGAGAGCCATGTTCCTCGACTACCTCATCAGATCGCTTTCCTCATTCAAGTCGTCATCAATTCCAAAACGATCCATCGTACAGTCATTGATGAGGGCACATCAACCTGCATTATGTCTATCGCATGTTGGAAAGCGATCAGTTCTTCGACTCTGAGTCAGTCTCCAATGACCTTGGAAGCATTCGATGGGAGAGAATCCCGACCTTATGGTATTCTTCAACAACTACCAATCACCTTAGAAGGGAAGATTGTGGAAGTAGAAGTTGAGGTTGTTGACGCAAATCTCACATATAACCTCCTTCTGGGCTGGAGTTGGACGTACGCCATGTGTGCCATGGCTTCATCCCTCTTTCGTGTCATTCATTTCCCTCATCAGGGGAAAATTGTCACGGTTGACCAGTTTTCTTTCTTCGCTTCGTCTTCTGAGGGGAATGTACCATTCGTTGAGCATACCTCCGTTCCGTTTGAGAGTGTGGGAGCCGGGCTCTTCAAAGAACCTATCCTTATGGGTGTCTTCTCCCTCCCACCTCTGAGCCTTGTTTCACTTGCTTTGGTTTCGGCTCTCTCTGATCCTTCATTGCACTCTGTTGCGATCCTCGGTCCCTCTGCCAAAGGGGGCACTGATCCTCTAGCTTGTAAACCTCGCTCGGCCGGGGGGCATGGGCAGATCATTGGTGTCATTGATCATTTTAGACAACAGGCTGAGTGATGCTTACATTATCTAGGCCGGTTATGCATCAGTGCGATAAGGCATAGCCCTGAAAAGGGCTTGACTTGAATCAAGTATCATGCGAGCTCTTTATTTTTTGTACATGCATATGCTTTTTTAGAGTGTGTTGTGTGTGTGCGTGTTTATTTAATTTTTATCTCAGTGTGTCGGCGTGATTGCCATTTATTGTGTCTTTTTTCTTCTTGAACAGATGTCTGGATCACCTTACGTTGGTTTTGCTAATGGTGCTTCCTGCAGTACTCACAATCTGTCATCTGCGGCATGGGTGATCTACGATCCTCATGGTGAGTTAGTAGATATTCAAGGAGTGTGTCTGGGTTGTACAACAAACAATGTGGCTGAATATAGTGC
>APFE031535866.1:122521-133448 GCA_000404065.3 Pinus taeda | reverse complement strand
TAAAAACACCATGTATATATATATATATATATATCGTGTGGCGCACTGAGGCGCTCAAAAAATAGAATGTACATGTCTAAATAGAGTCTGTGCTCCCGGTACATCTGAGACACGTGTCTCTCAAAAAATATATATGTGGAAAATAAAGTCTAAGAAGCCTAAGCATGGTGGTGCTCATGATAACACATCACCGCCCGCACCAATCATCTCAGCAGATGGTGGACGCGGATCGGCACCCCTACTGTATGCCTCTGGTAAGCAAGAGGAACATCTGCTAGTCTGGCATAACCAGGAATCCCTTGGGCAAGCCCCTCAAGCTTATGAATCAACTCCTCCTCCACTGCCGGTGGGTTGTCTGCGGGTTCGCCTCTTCGCGTTGTAGGGGATAGTCCGGCTGGTCGCTCTGGACCCACATCTGCATACATATATAATCATTATTAGAACAGGCATGTATCGAAAAAGATAAAAAAAAAATAGAAAACATCAAAATCAAGGAGTACATACCTAGCTCCTCCTCCCATTCCTCCCCCTCTGGTAGTGGAAGGTCTGGGTCTCCCATGAAACTGGTCCCTGCATACGGCCAATCCTGGATCACGATGAACTGTCGTCGGAGCCATATGAAGAACTTAGGGTGCCAAGACATCTCCTGGCCTCTTCCTCCCCTGGGCATTAGTGCTGCCCAGCGAGCCATTCTAGGCTCTTGTGGCAATGGGTCTGCCACCACAGCTCTCTGAATTTGGAAGAGTGGTATTCGTTCCAGGAAGAATGATACGACGATGGAGCCGTATGCAAACTGTTTCGTCTCAGCTCGCTTGCAATTGGTGAGCTGTCTTTTATGTTAGTAGTCACCGCGGCAGCCCAGTTAAAAATGGTTGGACTGAGGCATTCAGTCGCTAGGATCAGGTGGTTCTTGCTGGCCTCATGGGGTGCTTGTACCCCAGCTGCGCGTGTGATGGTGAAGAGGATGTCTTTTAGTGTCAAATCCCGGATGGTGGAGATCAACACCTTTGCACTATTCTGCCCGAATTGTGCTTCGGGGCACACTCGAGCTTTCACTTCGCCAACCTTCTCCCCAGAAGGTCTACTGCCTGTCAAGATAGGAACTGCCCCTCTCCGCGACAATCCTGTAATGAAATATACATCGGAGATCTCGAGCTCCAAGGTCTGATTCCGCAGACGAAACACTTGGTCGTCTACGTCCCAAGCATCAATGATAAATTGCAGCAACTCAGGTTGCGCTCGCATGGATGATGTAAGGAAGAATTTCTTAAGGCCGCAGTCCCGTAGGGCGTCCATGCACCCCTCATCCTCAATGGCTAAGGCATCAATAATGTCATGGTCTCACTCTTTCCATACTACTACCATTTTGACCGGTTTCCTGCACCCACAAGGAAAAATTGCCTTCATTAGAATATTAGATAAATGCTAATCCAGGAAAATTCATTTTGAACGGGCAAAAACATGGGAAAATTTGGGTCGCGCGGTTAGCGCGACTGTTCTTAAAACAGTCGCTCTAATGGGGCGAAGCCCTAATTTTGCAAATCCCCCTTGCTGGGGCCCAATCAGGAGCTAAATGAATTAAAAATGGTATGAAAATGGAGCTAAGGGAAGCGTCTCTTACCTGGAACTGACGAGGTCGCGGATGGTTGCCTAGATTGATCGTAATCGCCGCCTAAAGTTTGCCTCCCAAATGGACTCTTTTCACTCTTCAAGAGGTAAAATGGTAAAAGTAATTTTAATTTTACATTTTCGTCCTATTTATAAGCTTTTTAACTCATTTTTGGTTTAAAAGGTTATTTTTGAGTATTTTAATGTATTTTTGGTCGAAAATGGGTTTTATGTTTACTTCTTGTGCAGCGACAGGTCTCTTGCGCAGCTTCAACGGTGAAACGAGTTGTATTTTATACTTTTTCGGACTCGGTAAATACACGAAAAAGTCAATATGGAGTCATCTTTTAGCTCTTTTCTGACTCGCTAAACGTGAAAAGATTGCCGAGTTATTCCTCTTGACTCGTTAAAGGTAAATAAAAGGCGGTCACTTTTAAACACTTTTTCCCGACCGTATAAAACATGAAAAGATTGTCAGACCTTTGTCGTTCCAGGTTCGTTAATGGAAACAAAACAACGTGATATCAATCGGATTTTTACTTTTTTGGATCGATGTCACTACATACGAAAGGTACTCCTCGATCGTAATGACCGGGCAGTTCTTTCAAGCATAGTTTTATACTTTTTCAGGCTCGGGAGACACAACTTTACGAAAAAGGACACCCCTGGAGTTTTCTTTTTGTTGTCTTTTCAAACTCTCTAAACATGAAAAGACACCAAGTTCTTCCTTTGTCAGACTCGTTAAAACTTAAATGACATCGGGTTTCATCGAAATGATGCCCTTCAAGCATATTCTATCCCCGTCAAGCTTGTCATCCAAAAATAACCAGGGTACTCGCCAGAAATGGTGGGGGAAATAAAGGAATCATAATCGTCGTCATCGGCAGTATGTCGCTCTTGAACATGGCACTGTTTGCATTCATGTCTGGGTGGGGACTTCTCATCTCGTCTCACATTTTCCTCCATGGGTTTGGGTTATCCTATTTGACCATTCATCTGCTCATCGTCTTGTCATCATGACCCCTGATCATTTGACCTCAAATACTGCCAAATCCGTCGTTGTGCTACCGATATGTTCAAGAGAAGTTGGCCTCTGCAAGAATACTCAACCTCCCTCCGATATCTCACACAAAACATATTGTCTCTTTCCATCTCGTGTCGATGATGTGGGAGACATTATGGCCCACCTTCGACGAAGATCACTTCCTATCGACTTCAGCTCATTATCCAGGAAGGTGACCTAGAGACTCCCTTCAGGTACCTTGGAGCCTACATGCCTCAATGGCAGGTTCTTCATGTTCGATGCGAGGTTTTCATCATTGACCTTCAATCGGATGACTCTACGGGTGTTCGACACCAGCTCATTCATTCGCACACCATGGATTGTACCTATAGTACCTTGAGGACCATCGTCATTATTGGTGGCACCTCTCACGTCTGTTAATAGCTTTCATCATTGGCTGGTAATCAGACGATGTTCATGCATGTTCGACTTCGACTCCTATATTCACATGCTTGAACTTGTACTGCGTTCGGGTAGTGTTGGAGCGCAAGGCCCTAGATTGTGCATGTTTTACATCCGGGTTGCATTTTGTGGATTTTTGTAATCATTACATGACTCATTCATTGGATGGCTACGACCATACCTGAGTCCATTCATAGATCCTCATCGGATGGCTACGTCCATGCCTCGGATCCAATTATATATGCTCTCTTATGGATGGCTGCGCCCATACCACATATATCATATACTTGAGATATCAGTTGTACTTCTTTTCACAGGTTCTCCGGCGGCAGTGTTTCAGTCACACATGTTCTTGTAAAGCACTTCACCCCTCTATCTCTCGGGCCTCATGCTTTAGGGGGCATCTGTTACGCAGTATTTTGTCACCATTTGTCACTGTCCCTGTTACCCCTCTCCCGCATCTTGGAGGACCCATTCCGGGGCTTGTGAGAAGTGACAAGACTTGAAACCACTTGCCTTATTTACCTCTAAACATGAGCTTCATATGCCCTTAAGACATCTCCTGCTCATTTCCCCTAAAAATAGCCCTTTTTGCATTAGTGCGGGTGCCCTGTGTTATGCCCGCGCCAATCGGGAAAATCCTAAAGGAAGGGCCCGCCATTGGCGCTCTGTCTCAGAGTCGCAATCGCACCAACCAGTTTGGGAAAAATTCTCAACCACTCAAACCTCTGAAGTTTCTATCCACCTCATTCACCAAACTGATTCCAAGTTGAGTGAGGATGGTTTGGCTTCGAATCTCCTTGGATGGAAAGTTGTTTGCCACCATTCCATGGAAATTTCCAAGTGATGAAGCCAAATCCATGATTGTGGGGGATTGACCTTATCTCTTCCTTTTCCTCTATAAAAGCTTGTTCTCATGGCTTGAGCAAGCTAGTTCCAGTTCTGGTTCTAATAGCTTTGACTCTTGTGGCAATACTTGTGCTGAAAGGAAGACATCAAAAGGTTGGAGTTGCAAAAAGCCTTCTTTGTATTCATAAGGCTTTCCCTAAGTAAGGAGACATTGTCACTAAAGAGAGAGAGAGCTTGTCCCTCACCCCTAAGCTTTGCAAGACTTGTGTAGCTGAGCACCCAGCCAAAGGAGGACTTGACGTCAGGACGCTGGTTGTATTCTCCTTGTTGATTATTAATAATAGATGACTATCATTATGGTTCCATTCTCTTTGTTGTAATGGTTGATGTTGAATTATATCCTTCCTGACTGATGTATAATTGCATATATTAGATTTCACGGTTGGGTTTGTGTTTGTTCTCTTTGTGTGCAGGTGTCCATTCACGTGGATAGTGGAGGATCATGACCAGCCAAGGCAAAGGAACGCGAGCACCATCTATCCTACGAACTAAAGTGTTGGATCTCAAGTAGGTCTTCATCTCCTACTCTTTATTTGCAATTAGGAACTTGTGTGATAGCATTGTTTGATTGTTTCTAGACCCGTTCTGGGCTAGTAGGGATCGCCTCTATCCGTAGAGGGGATTTACCTCTCCAACAGTCATCACCACTGCCGCCCAATTGAAGATGGTCAGATTGAGACACTCTGTATCCAGTATCAGTTGGTTCTTCGTCGCTTCATGGGGTTCCTGTGCCCCTGCAGCTCGTGTAATGGTGAACAATAGAGCTCTGAGTATTAGTTCTGGAATAGTGGAGATATCCACTTTTGAGCTACCTGATCCAAATTTTTCCCCTAGGCAAACTTGAGCCATCACCTCCCCCATCTTCTCACCGGATAGCCTACTACCTGTCAATAGGGGCACTGGCCCTCTGCACGACAGTGCTGTGATGAAATAGATGTCAAATACGTCGAATTCCAATACTTGGTCTCATATGGAAACACTTGATCACGTTCATCCCAAAGGTTGATTAAGTATCACAAGAACTATGGCTGAGATCGTAGATAGGACAGGAGGAAGTATTTCTTTAGCCCGCAATTTCTAAGGGCTTCCATACAGTCTTCATCTGTATGGCCAATACGTCTACCTGGTCATGCTCCCTTTCCTTCCATTGGAGTACCATTTTGCGTGTTTTCCTGCAATCACAAGGTCAAAACATCAAATTAGATCCTTGGAAAGCTTTAAAATGTATTAAAATTGCTTTAAAGTTCTTAAATTTTCAAACAAGGGTGCACTCAGCCATTGGCGCGACTGTTTCTAAAATAGTCGCAGCCATGGGTGCGAGCCTTTGGGGAAAAAGAGCCCATTGGCGCAGGTCCATGCCCGAAACCCGTGCTAATGGGCACAACCCTATTTTTTGCAATTCCATCCATAGGGGGCAGTAAAACAAGTTAAATTAATTAAAAAATGGACAAAAATGGAGTAGGAGAGGAGGCCTCTTACCTGGAACTGATGGCGCTCCAAATGGTCACACGGATTCGTCATAATCATTGCCTGAAGATCGCACCCCAAAAGCACTATTGTCACTCTCCAATGAGGTAAAAGTGAAAAGTAATTCTTGTTTTTACCATTTTCACATGTTTATAGCCTTTTTTAACCCTAAATAGGTTTTAAAAGTCCTTTTTATGAATATTTTAATATATATTTGTGTTGAAAATGGATTTTACACTCGTTTTTGTGCAGCGACAGGTGTTTGTGCGACTTAGGCGATGAAACGAGTTGTATTTTATACTTTTTCAGACTCGGTAAATACACGAAAGAGTCACTATGGAGTCATCTTTATGCTCTTTTCTGACTCTCTAAAACGTGCAAAGAATGCCGAGTTATTCCTCTCAACTCGCTAAACGTAAATGAGAGGCGGTCATCTTTAAACCCTTCTCCAACTGTGTAAAGATGAAAAAATCGTCAGACCCTTGTCGTTTCAGGTTCATTAACGATTACGAACGACGTGGTTTCGATCGCTTTTTTACTTTTTCAAGTCGAAATCACTACTCATGAAAAGTACTCCTCGATCGTAATGATTGGGCGGTTCTTTTGAGCATTGTTTTATACTTTTTCGGGCTCGAGAAGACACAACTTTACAAAAAAGGACACCCTTGGAGTTTATTTTTCCGCTGTCTTTTCAAACTCTCTAAACATGAAAAGACACCAAGTTCTTCCCTTGTCAGACTCCTTAAAACTTAATAACATCGGATTCTGTCAAAATGATGCCTTTCAAGCGTATGCTATCCCCGTCAAGCTTGTCATCAAAAAATATCCGGGGTACTCACTAGCAATGGTGGGGAAAATAGAACCACAATTATTGTCATGTCGTCAGTATGTCACTCTTGAACATGGCACTTGTCTGCATTCATTTCTGGGTGGGGACATCTCATCTTGTTTTTCACTTGCCTCCGTGGGTTTGGGTAATCCTGTTTGACCTCTCATCTACTTATTTCCCTATCACCATGACCTTTGATCGTTTGATGTCAAATACTGCCAAGTCCACTGTCATGCTGCCGATATGTTCAAGAGAAGTTAACCTCTGCAGAATAATCAACCTTCCTCTGATACCTCACATAATCCTGATTCACAAGACATCTTATCCTTCTCTGTCTCATGTCGATGATGTGGGAAACATTATGGCCCACCTTCGATCAAGGTCACTTCCTGTTGACTTCAGCTCATTATCTAGGAAGTTGACCTAGAGACTCCCTTCACGTGCCTTGGAGCCTACATTCCTCAATGGCAAGTTCTTCGTGTTTGATGCGAGGTTTTTATCATTGGCCTCCGATCGAATGATTCTACGTATGTTCAACACCAGCTCACTGATTTGCATGTCGTAGATTGTACCTATAGTACCTTGAGGACCATTGTCATTATTGGTGGTACCTCTCACATTTGTTAACCGTTTTCATCATTGACTGGTAATCAGATGATGTTCCTGCATGTTCGACTTCGACTCCCATATTCGCATGCTTGAACTTGTACTTTGTTCAGGTCGAGATGGAGCGCAAGACCCTGGATTTTGTCAGTTGGGATCCAAGTTGTGATTTCATGGATTATTATGATCATTACATGAATCATTCCCTGGATGGTTCCGACCATGCCTGAGTTTGTTTATCGATCCTTACCGGATGGCTGCATCCATACCTTGGATCTAGATTTTTATGTACTTTTCTATGGATGGTTGCGCCCATACCACATACATCATGTACTTGAGATATCAGTTGTACTTCTCCATGCAAGTTCTCTGGTGGCAGTGTTTTCATTTGGCCATGTTCTTGTAAAGCATTTCACCCCTCTCTCTCTCTCGGGCCTCATGCTTTAGGGGGCATTTGTTACATCTATTGGATTTTATGCTTATGTTTGTGTTGTTCTTTGCATGTGCGGGTGTTCATTCATGAGGATCGTGGGGATTGTGACCGACCAGAGCAAAGGAATGGGAGCGTCGACTCTTCCACAAGTACAAGCATTGGAATCCAGGTAGGCCCTCATCATTGGTCTTTAATTTTCAATTAGGAACCTGCATGTTAGCGTTGTTTGATTTTTGCTAGACCCCATTTGGGCTAGTAGGGATCGTCTCTGTCCGCAGAGGGGATTTACCTCCACAACAGGGGGCAACGATGATTTTTATGAGCCCCACCCTGGCAGGGGTTCAGGGCAGCACCCCCGAAGCTAAAAATAGATGTAAATTTGCCTTGTAAAATATTGTAATTTTGTAGACATTCTGGGTTGTTCATTAGGCAAATGATTTGATGGTAGAAGTTATGTTTAATTTACATTTTTTCCCTAGAAGGAAACCCCTCACTATATATGAGGGAATTTTAATTTGGCTGAATACATGTGTATTCTGAGGGAGAGAGAGAGAGAGAGGAGTCAGTGTGAGAGCGAAGAGGAAATTACAGCATTGTATCTCTTCAGTTTGTTGGATAATATAAAGGAAGGACTAGATGTTTCTTTGTGGACGTAGCCCAAATTGGGTGAAGCACGTATATTTGTGTCTCTCTCTTGTTTTATGCATTTTCTGTGTTTGTAATTCTGTAATATTTTATGTGTTCCATTGCTCTGTAATGTATAATTTTCTAGCAGGACCCACGGAGAAGAAGTTGCTGATGAATGGACAAATCTCTAGCTAAGAGGGAGTTCTAACAAGTTCCCAATGACAAAGGAGCTTGATCAAGTTTCTAGTAAGAGGAAACTTGGGCATGTCTTTCTCAATTAAGACGAAGAGATAGACACAATATTCTTGTCTTCACTTGGGAAGAAAGAATGGAAGGATTGGGTAATCATCTAGCATTTGATACTCTTTGAGGATGTGTAGGGAATCCAAGATAAGAGTAGTCAAGAGGACTGATATTCTTTGACGGCTCGGAACCCAAGACAAGTATAATCCTAGAAGGTCATACTCAGCGAAAACCCGAGTGGGTATGAACCTTGAGAAGCAATGATTAAGGTGTCTATAAGTCATTGGTCTTGCCAACATTGTGCTATGATCTTATGCGAGATAGAGGTATTAGGAAAGGCCTTTCTATAAACAATGTTGGTTACTATGATGCCATAACAGATGGATTTCCAATCCGGTATATCTTATGTGAATTCTTCAAGATTAAAAAATAGCCAAATACCTTGTAATTATTTATGAATACCTCCCTAGTTAAGAGGGAGTGTTGAAGAAAGTGTAACCAGGTTCGATATTCATAAACGTAATTTTGATCTTTGTATTTATAAAATAAAATAAATATTATATTTGTTATATTTATCAATGATTTTCTTTCTCATTGAAATAGGTATAACACATGTCAAAGTGTTATAGGTAAGTCAAATAGTCAAAAAAAATGTTGAAGAGCCTTAAGGGCATGTTACACCATCTATATATTCATATAAGAGTCAAAGATATCCCTCCAAGCAAAGTCACAAGTCCTTCCATGAAATGACATCACCAAAGAAGAAAAAACGAAGTGGAAAAGTCAATTCGGCCTTAAGTTCTCAAGTCAGCCTAAAGGAGGGAAAATCCTCTATATATAGAGGTTGTCCGGTCCTCCAATGACAAGCAACAACTACCTATGAAATCAACGAAGAAGATAGCCAAGAAAAGGGTGAGATAATTCGAGCATAAGGAGCCTCTAGTGCATCGAAGAAGAAGGAAACTAAACCAAAGTTTAGAAGGCTGATTTAAGGGTGAATTACAGTCATACATGCAAGAAAAGGAGGGAAATATGCTGTCACTACAACAACAATATCAAAGTCATATATTTCTCTTTGTTTGGGCTAGAAACTTAGGCCTATAAGGCCTCCTACTCAAGTGAATAAGAGGCTCTCCCAAGAAAATGTAGAAGGAGTCAAATACACATGGAAACCTCCCACACGTTCGAGAAACTAGGGCTATAGTGTTGTCATATCAAGTCTACAACTACACATCAAGGAGGTGCTCAATTGGTCAAGAGAAGGAAGGCATCTCCATAAGTGAAGAACCTCACTAAGGATCAAAGATAAATTATATCTTCTAGATCTCACACAACAAGGTCTATCACCAGTTGCTAGAAGAAGAAGGAGGATGAAGTGTCGGGGAACGAAGTACTGGAAGAATGAGGACAAAGTGGCGAGAAACAAAGTTCCATAAGAAGGAAGGACTTTACTTGTGCTTGGATGATATTCTTGCCAAGGGTCTAGGGTTTGGCATTGATCAATAGAAGCTTCAATAAGAGAAATTTACGAAAGTGTTTTCCTCTCTAAGAGAGAGAGGTTTTGCCATGGCAGAGAGCCAATATCTTGTGTTCTTGTTTCTTGTGTTTTAATAGCAGTTTGATGAGGTAAACACACATACAATAATAATAAGAGAATAAGATCAAGCTAAAAAGTTGAATTGGAAAAGTTCTTCACAAATTGTTATCAATTCTAGAAGAATCCTACTATATCTAATTGCCCTAGATTCTTCAACATAAATGGCTATAAGGTAATGTCAAATAATAAGCCACTAGGAGAAGGGTTTCCATTTTATGGCATTGTATTTGTTCCATAGTTGAACATGGCATCTAGGAGTGGGAAATTAGAGAGTAGAACAAAGGGGGATAATATTATATAGCAACGTTATAGGCCAGAGGTCTCAAGTAACTCCACAATGAGTAACTCTTTCTTTGTATTGGCATATTTCCATACTAGAGAAAAGAGAGTAAAGTGGTCTCACCTTCTAACTAGGGCTTCTCCTATATGGGTTTCATAAGGTAAATCCCATATCTATTTTTGGATGTTGTGTGTGTGTGTGTGTGTATTTGTTTGTTTTCTCTATCTTTCAAATTTCAATTATTTCATACACTAGTATAAAACTAATAATTAGAGGATTTGAGATCTAAGTGAAATGAACCTTCATAGTAAAAATTTCAATAGTTTATCGGATATGTTGTGACAAATTGTTCCAATAGAATATCTGTGTTAATTTATATAGTATAACACACAAGGTTTTTTAAGATTGCTTTGAACTCCAGTCAAAACCACTTGCAACTCAAGCAAGGTTGGCAAAAAGATGCAATGCTCTGGAAAAATAATGGGGGAATGAAGAAGATGTTTCTCCACAAAATAATGATAATATTATAAATTTTATTACCTCTAATTTAAGGATAAATTGTGGTTTGATGAAGAATTAGAGGATGAAAGAAAATTAAGATACTATAAGGAGGTGATGAACTATAATCTACAAGATCAAAAGTATCTCTTCATTTTGACTAGAGTAAAGAAGAAAATCAACATTATTAAAATAAGGTAAACTCTTATGAACTCCATATTGAAATAGGGTGTTGAACAATTCCTACAACATCATATGCAAAAAAAATGTCCCTTTAATAACAGTAAGGAAGTTGATGATGAAAAACAACTTCCATTAAAATGTTCCATATACAGCCACATTAAATTGCAATTCAAAATATTTATTAC